>CAJVPP010003691.1:0-11030 GCA_910592005.1 Funneliformis mosseae | reverse complement strand
TATATAATCACCCCTATTTATAATCACATAATTTTTGAAAACCAAAAGTGGTGATTATAGACAGGTCTGACTGTATACTTATCAATGATTATAGGTTATTAAAAAATTTACGCTATTGCTTCTGATAATTTTATTCTTAAAATAGCTAATTTTTTTGCAAAAATATTCATGCGGATCTGTCTGATATTTTTCATAAATACCCTGCCTATTTTCTTCCAACAGACTTCATGTTTTGATCTGCATTTACCTATAATGATGAAGGTTTTTTATAGCGAATTGTGTTATGAATGAAAGAAGTTCTACCTTCTTATATATTTGAAGCAAGAAAAAAAATCTAAATAGATATCTAGTTCTTCCTTTGTTCTTTCTTTAGATAAAAATGTAATAAGAAAATAATACTTTATGATATAGCTTATTTACATACTGTATTTACGTAATAGTAAAGCTACCTAACAAATATTTTAATATTTCAATATTTTTATTAATAAAAAACTTTTCTCTTATATAAGGTCCTCTTGGTTAAGAATTTATGAAAAAATATTATTATTTTCATTATTTGAAATATATTGTAAAGATATAGGAATATAGGAATATACTAACATTTGTCTTTAGGTACAAGAGCCAGATAGGATTTTAATAATTTTCTTTTTCAGAAATAAGGGTGTATATATAATATTATTTTCATACATAGTGCTTTAGCCAAATGTCTCAGATCCATATTTTGACACAGATTTTTTATGTTAATATATATGGATATTTATTTTACCAGATGATTGTAAAACATATAAAAGGATTATTTCTAGAGAAGCATTTTGGTAATTCTTTTCTTCCAACAAAGTAAAAAAATATCAATTTTATATAAACTAATAAAATAAAAATCTATCTAAAAAATGTTCTCAAATATAGATATTTTCTTGATCGCAATCTTCAGCATTACAATTGTAATTTACGAGATGGTAACCTATAGTATCCTTATAATGGATATGATTCAGAGTATATTTTTAGAAAATGTAAATATTTATATAATTTTTGTCATTATTATTTTCTTTTTTTACAAATATACGATCAGAAGATAATAATCTTAAAAGAACAGTTTTAATATTAAGCAATAAACTTCAAAGAATATATATAAAAGTCAAATAGAGAAATAATGCAATATCTCAAGGTAAGTCATGTGTTACTGAAGAAGAAAAAATATCACATCATGCATATATACTTATCTGCGTTAAACTACATCTTATTTTTCTAGCTAAATTAAACTGATTCTCTTTCATAAGTCACGTTTTTATAAGATAGTATTCTAAATATACAGATGAATATGAAACGTATTGGGTTAAATTTACAGCTCTTTTTAATAATAGGAGGAAAAGAGAAGCTTGTTCACTAACACAATTGTATAATATTTATCGATCAAAATTAGACTTAGTACTAGCACATTAGCTAGTTTTTATCATTATCAAAAATTACCAAGAAGAATTTCTATAGATAAATTATCTAATGGGTTGAAAAGGAGGAAATAAAAATCAGTTAATTTTTTTGATAATAGCAATAGTAATAACAGTAGCAGTAATGGTAGCATTAGAGAAAGTATCAGTAGAAGTAATATTATAAAATAACTTGATGCTAGGATTCTCATGTGATATTTAGAATAGTCTTCTTCAAAAATATTATATAAAATTATGGAAGAAAACTACTCTAATACTAGTATGTATCTGTGTATAATATAAAGGCTATATTTCAATAGTATATATCTAGGTATATGTTTGACTGTTTATAAAAAAAAAATATGGTATTCATTCGATTAAGTCTTACTTAGATATACATCTGAAAAGTATATTTTTTTCAGATATTCTTGACAATTATGCCAGATATTTTTCTAGAAAGGTTTTTAAAAATCAGTATTCAGTATTGTAACAAGATCACGTATATGACTAACACAAAATCTGTAAACTTGATTTACAGGTTTTATATTATATATTATTCAAAAATATATTATCATCATTCATTACTGGAAAATCCTTAGCAGGATTGCAGGTATAACATGAATTCAGTATTCAAGCTCAGCATCTCGTCTTCTCACTATACCCAATATTTTTTTACCTCACCTCAAACACATCTCCTCAACAATAAAATTCACGCACAATCAAATCCAAAATTAATAATTAATAATTTTATATTAGAATCACTTACTGAAAGGAAAAATGCATATAATAAAAATCACATAGTATAAACAGGTATCAGAGCAGAACTAAACCTCTAAATAGTATATAACTAACTAGCATTCGTGACGAGAAATAAAGGCTACGTAACATATCAAAAAATGCATACCATAAATAAACTTCAGAGCCAAATCAAAGCCTTAAATAATAAATAATAAACAAATAATCATGAAAGAAACAAAAGCTAAATACTATACTAAAAAAAACTCCATATAATAATAATAAAAAGGAAACAGAAAAGAAGAAGAAGCAAACTGATAGACAAATAAAGAAAAAAGGAAAAAAAAAAAAAGCACTGTAATAATTACAAAATAAGTAAGTAGAAAGGATAATTATAAAATAAGATACTAAAAGTCTGTAGACAACTAAAAAATAAATATAATTATAACATAATAGCAATCAGGCAACAATCTAATGGTAACTAGGTAATAACTTACTGCAACTAGGTCACAATATATATTATATTGTGACCTAATGCATTTGGCCGTTTGGCTATTTAGCCAATATTTGAGCATAGTTATTTGGTTATTTGATCAGTGTTTAGTCATGGCTATTTGACCATTTGATTACAGCCAAAATGGCTAAATTTTATTTTAAGTTTGGCTGGTCAAAAATTTTTTTTATATAATAGCTCACAAATAAAACAGAAATATAATTGGTTAATTACAAAAAAAAAATTTGATACCTCTAATATTTAGAATATTAAAAATTATAAAAAATTGAGGCTATTGACATTTAAAATATTCTATTTTGCAAAAATTTTAACATTTTAAATGTCTCAAACATCAGAAACATTAATTTATGTAAGAAATTTGAATATTTTAAATATTGAAAATATCAAGTTTTTTTGCAATTTTTATAGTAAATTCAATAAATTGCAATTTGCAAATAAACCTCAGCCAAAATTGACAAAGTCATGTAATATTTGGCTGATTTGGCTGATTGATGATTTGGTCACTAATTTTAACTAATTGGCCAAATCTGCCAATGGCCAAAAATTAGGCTTGACCATGATCAAATACCAACTATAATTTAAAAGTATTTTGGTTTGTATTTTTAATAATCTTTAATTTTTTTAACAAAAATATATAATTATAAATAATTGTTTGAAATAAATTAATAAAGGTATAAAGATAATTAAATAAATAAGATTATAAAAACTTTAATAAATAATTAAGATTTAAAAATATTTGTTAAAAAAAAAAAAGAGTAATTATAGATAAAAATTAAATAAATAATACAAAATTGAAAAATAGATTAATTGTATTATGTAATATATAAATATAAATATAATATTATATTATAGTATCATTTAAATTTAAAAGTTTTTCAAATTAATATTAACATAAATAAATATTTCAAAAATTGTATTATATAAAAATTATATAAAGATTATAAAATTTCTAAAAAAGGAAATTTTATTTATTACAAAAATTGAAAATTATACTATGTAAATATTATATTAATTTTTAAGAAAGAAAATTGAATAATATTAATAAAAATCATTATTGGTAATTTGTAATAATTTTTTAAAAATTATATATATTATTCTTATATTTTAAATAGAATTATATAATGAGAATTTTTAAATTTAAATTATAATAATTAAATTAGTAAATAATTACTATTAATTTATAACTAATTAATATTTACTTTAATTTAAATTAACTTATAATTTATTTTTATGATTCGCTATTTAATTTTATATTTAATTATATAGATAATAAATTTAAAGTTTACTTTAATTAAATATTATCACTTAGATTTATTTTTAGTTATCTTAATATTTAAAATAAATGATTGTAATAATTGATTCTACTCAATAGAGTTTACAACTTTAGGATTCCTTTAAGTTCTATAAATATCTGTTATACTTAAATTAACTTAGCAATTTATTATATCTTAAAATTTAAGATATATTTAAGTTAAACTATAATAATAAATTTAAAAGTTAGTATAAAATATTATAATAAATCTTAGATAAGAACAATATTGAAGAAAAATAATTTATATAGTTTTAAATTGATTTTTTTATTAATAACTTAAAAATAATATGAAATTTATAAATAAGTTAATTTATAATTTAAGCAAAAATTATTTTATTTATACAAAATTAATTTCTATAACTACTACTTATTACATTATAAATTAATTAAATATAGATATATATTTTAATAAAAATATATTTAAAAATAATAAAATAATAAAATAAAATAAACTATAAAAATGATAAAAAGAAGTAAAATAAATTATAGACATTAAAAGAATTACAAACAAAATATAATAAATAGGCTATACAGAAATATAAAAGAAACAGAAGAAATAGGTAAAACAGAAATTATTATTAATTATTATTTAACATAGTTAAGAGATCATCTAATATAAGATTATTATTGATTGACAAATTTTACATGATACTTGAAATTATAATTTTTCTATTGACAATATTAAATAATATTATTAAATTAATATATTAGTAAATATTATTTTAATATTAAATTGAAATCAATTAAATAATTTATTAGTTTTAAAATGATATTATAATAATATTTTGCTAATTTTTATTTGATATTACTTGTAATATTAATTTGAATTAATAAATTATTATGATATTGTAATTATTATAATGTTAATCTGATATTATTAAGCTATATAATTTAATATTTTAATAATATTTTCTAATATAATATTTCCTATAATATCAATTTAATATTAATAAATCTTATAATAATATTATCTTAATATTAAATATATTATAAGCAATATTAATTGATATATTGGTAAAATATTATTATAATATTAATTTAATATCATTAAGTTATTTTAATAGATATTAGTTTAATATTTTAATAATATTGCAAAAAGCATTAAAATAATAAAAATATTAATTTAATATTAATTTAATATCATTAAAATATTGTAATAATATTGAAATGTTATCAATATTATCAATTAAATTTTAATGATTTTAGTAAAAAACTTTAAAACTTAAAATTTAATATTTATATAATTATTATTTTAAATATATTATATATTATAAATAATTGCAATTAATTATAATCACTTTTATTATAAGTTAATAAAAAAAAATTATTACTTATTTTATTTTAATAAAATATTTAAACAGATTTTTAATTAAATTTTCCTATTTTATAATTTTTAGTTTTTATTAAATTTTATAAATTTTTTATTAAGATTTTAATATAATTTTATTTTTTATTATACAACTTTCAGATGTTATATAGTAATATGTATATTATATAAAATTAAAAAATTTATATTATTTATTTTACCTAATTATAATGCATAAAATATTAATTAACATTAAGTTAAAAATCAGAATATTTTATAATTAAATTATTATTTATATTATTAAATTTTAAGTAATACATTTTTTATAATATTAAAACTTTACTATTCAGATAAAAATTTATGATACAAGGATCCTAACCTATACGATACCACAAATAAATAAAACTCGGCCCAAAAATCACGTGGAAATACTGGAGATTTCATACAAATTAATTTGCCATTTGTTTAAAAGATGGTCGATTCATATGTGTTACATTTAGAAGTTCATAATACGTAGATCATCTATCATGTGACTTTCCATATAATTTCACCTTCTATTTTCCATTCCTGTTTTTTTTTCTCTTTCAAAGACTTTTAATTCCCAAAGAAATTAAGAACAGGATCCTACGTAAAAGTAGTAAGCATTCATACAATACCTTTATTACAACTCTCTTATTACACTCAAAAACTCTAAAGTACTGTATTTGTGCTTTTTATTCGAAGACCAAATGCCTGGCGAAGCTTCGAATAGCCTATTAAACAATTTCGATGTTTCTCTGCTAGCCCACGTGTATGAGAGATATGTTGAAATCAAGAATGTCGTAAGTATTTTTTTTTTTTACTTTCGCTTCATTTTTTCTACGAATATTAAGCTTTAATTAGTTCTTTGCATCTACAGTTTCTTGCTAATTCATTTTTACTTTTTGAATGGGTATTTTTGCTACAAATTATTTTTTAGGACGGAACGGTCGACGTAACTCCAGGCAAATACTCTTGGTATAAAGGTATAGCATTTTGTAGAAGAATTTTAAAATTTTCACGTGACTTAAAGTTAATTATATTTTCAGGTGACGTAGTACTTGAATATGTTGACCATCGCCCGCAGCCCTTTTGTTCGGGCAAAAGAATCTGCTTAAAACAAAATAGGGCGTCCCTCTGGGACGATGTGTTGAAAATGAATCAGGACGCGGGAGGTACCTGGACACATGAAATGGCGATCCAAGTGGAGTCTCAGTTGTTGGTAAATATAAATTTCAATGATGTACAGGTTATTATATTCGTTATTTACTTTTTATTATAGTTGGCCATGTACCCAAAAATAGATTTGGATCCAAACTCGACATTTCAGAGCATGAAAGGATATGATCCTGCGGATGGACCGGTGGAAGAGGTTCATCGTGAGCTTAAAACGAAGAAGCGAAAGTTAAATTCGTACGAACTCGAGCAAGAGGCGGCCAAAAAGGCCAGAAAAGAACAGATGATGTTTATGATGGATGAGGTGACTTTTTTTTTTCCGAACTTTTGATCATCTTTTGCTACGTCTTAATATAACTATTATTGTCTTTAGCGGCACGGAAAAGAGTTTAAGCCTACTTTTAAGCTTCTTTCTTACTTCAGGAGGAACGGGGTAACTAATGTAACTTCCTCTATCGGTAACGACCTTGACATTAACATGGCAGAATCAGGTTTATATATATATATATATATATATCGATTTACTTCTAGCTAAATAATATAACGTATTAAAAATAACTATATTCATTTATTTTACATAAATAAATATAGGCCGAGGATTGTCCACGTCGACCAAAAAGTTGGGTCAACAATTCGTTCGAAAACTAAGGTTCGAACGGAACTTTACTGATGAGAACGGTAAGGGTGCCTTTTACATTTAAATTTTTTTAATGATCTACATTTTTATTTATATTTTTTTTCGGTATTAGATGGTAAACAATATAAGATTTATACATTACTTAACATATACCAAGATGTAAATGGAAAACATGAGGCAATTTGTCACTCTCTTAGTGAGAAGTATCTGCAAGCTAAGGGCTTTAATACAGTTGATGACAATGTATGTAATTTGGAATTAGATGACAATAGAGCCACATTCAGGTAACATGATTTACATATAAATATGGATTTAAAAAAGGAAAGTTTTATTAAACATTCATTATTTTAAAAAATTTTAGAACCGAGCTAGAGGACGCTGCAGCTTACGAAGCCTTTTTGAAAGCATTCGTCGTTCTATATTCGATCGACAATAGCTTGAAATTCGACTCTGAAGAAGTCGATAAAGTTCCGGTCGAAATGTTGACTGAAGTTACGACCGAATTGACAAATAAGCAAATGGAAATGAAATTTGATAACATGCAACCGTATGAAATCATTAAATTATTGCCTCATCAATCAGATGGTGAGAATATAACGAGCTCTAAAGAAGAAGCAAAGAGCTTATCCGTTTCCGACCTTTACAATTCTGCAGCAAAAAAAAAGGCTATGCAAGAAAAGCCAACAGCAAGTTCATCAGTGAATCAAGATCCAAAACCACCAACAAGACGAAACTCCAAAATTGGTAAAATTAGTACGAAAACTCAAGCTCAAGATCCAGCTTCTGTACAAAGTCAAAATGTTGTTAATCAACAGATGACTTCACAAACTCAAAATTTGCAACTTCAGACACAACATCATCAGGCTACACCATCGCAGCATATGGACCAACAACCGACATATAGTCCTGTTCTCCAACACAATGTTCCGATTCAATTGCCACAGACGACTTCCAATGGAACTCATCCAGTTCTTCAACAAAATCCTATTTCGACGATTGCACCACAAAATACCGTATTACAAGTTCCCATCCAAATTCAAAACAATCCAAATGTATTTCAATTGGTGCAGAGACCAAACCATATGGGTGGACGACCCAACACTCAAGGACTTTCTAACGTCCGAATAAATATTCAACAAGGAATTAATACCACTCGAGTAAATTCTGTTGCCAATCAGCAAGGAGCATTAACTCAAGATGCGATCGTATCTAATATTAGGCAAGGTGTTAGGAGAAGAACAACACAAGATCAGTCACAAATTATTCCAGTGCAACAAATGAGTAATATCCCGACGCAGCAAATGAGTATCCATTCACAGCAAATTAATATCACTTCACAGCAAATGAATATCTCGGCGCAGCAAATGAATAATATTCCGACGCAAATGATTCCGACGCAACAAATAAATATTCCAACGCAACCGATTACACAAGTTCACATTCCATCTCAAACAAGTTCCTCTCAGATGAGTCAAATACAGGTGACTCCACAGATCAATATTCCAACACAACCAACTGATCATTTAAATAGAACATCTCCTCTAAATATACAAAGTAAAATGAATCAAACTAACAATTCCGCACAAGTATCTGATCAAATCACCATTCAACAAGCACAAACAACACCAAGGATTAATCCCGTACGGGTTACTCCTAAGTTAAGTCAAGCGCAGTCGAAATCTCAAATCAATATTCCTGCACAAGTGACCGATCAGGTCAACATTTCGTCGGTAAATCCACAGATTAATCCTGTACGAGGCTTGCAGGTCAATACCACTGATCAGATGATTCATCAGATGAGTCATACACGAGTTAATCCCCAAATGAACCTTCAGATACAATCGACTGACCAGAACGCTTCTGCACAAGGAACAACTCGAATTAATCAACAGCGGTCATTCCAACAGATTCAACTCGCTCCACAAAATCCAAATACGCCTTTCCTATATAGATCTCAAATGGCACCACGTAATCATGGGAGAATTATAAATCCAGGAATGATAAACATGCAAGGAATGATGCCACAACAATTTATACAGGGGGGGGGGGGTTGCTACCAAATTCATTCCTGATACAAAATATGGCAAATGCTCAAATACTACAAAGACGAATGCGTCCACAATTGATCTTAACACGGCAAATGACAAATATGCCGACGCAAATGATTCCACAGCAACAACAGATGACCATGAATCAACATTTAGGAATGAACGGAGGTCAATGGATCTTCCAAAATCAACCACCACAAAACCCTCAAAACCCTTGGGGTGGCAACAATGCTGGTGGTTAATAATAGAATATATAATATATAATTTGAATTAATTATATTAATTATTGAAATAATTTATAATGTAATTTATTGATAGTTGCATATTCTAGATAGGACATCTGGAAAATCAAAATTGGTGTGGATATCATTAAAATAATAATTTAAAACAATTCATAAATAAAGTAAATGCATTTTTATTTTCTAATATCATGATTGCTTCAAATTCTACCTGATGATGGTAAATGGTCATCATTAGATACTTTTATTTTCAATATTATTTTTCTTCTTTTATACTTTTTCATTACAATTATATATTTGGCACATGCAGAATCCTCTTAAATAAGAAAGTAGCATTATCTAAAAGTTGTTCTTTAGATATTTTTTTAAGGTATTGAAAATAAGAAATTTGATTGTAAAATTACAATAATTTCAAGTATATTATATGTATTTTTTAAATATATAATCAAAGAATTTAAATTTTTTTGTATAAGAAATATTTTACACAAATATATTATAATTAAAAAATATAATTATACAATCTAATTTTCTTCTATACTGATAGAATTATAAATGCATTTATTATATAATATTATGTATTGGTAATTTTATTAATATTTGATTTATTTATTAATATATTTAGATAAATAAAACTGTCTAATTTATTTAAATTTATTATTTAATCAAATTTTATATAAAAAAAATTTTTACTAATTTATAAAATATACTAATAATTAGATATATAAATTTAAACAAAAAAATGGATTTGTTACTGGTAAAATTAATAATACTCTATTAATTACATTACTTAAAGAATATTTAAAAGTTTTTAGCAAATTATAATAGAAAAGACATTTATAATGTAAATGATATTGAATTATTTTTTCAAATAAAACTAAATCAAATATTAAGTTCAAGTAAAATTTCTAATCAAAAAAAGTAAAGTATTTTATAAAAAAATTTATTATTTTATAAATTGGACTATTAATTAATTATTTTAATTTGCTTTTAAAGTTTTACATAAGTTAGCTTAGTTTGATTTACCATTATTTAAACTAAGCCATTTTTATTTCAGCTTAGCTTAGCTTAACTCAAGACAATGAATTAACAATTTAAGCTATGCTAAGTTAATTTATAAGCTAACTCATTTGGCTTACATTTTATTTTCTAAAAATAAAAATCTGTTGAAAGAAACTTTCTCATTAAAAAAAATGTTTTTAGAATGATCTTTTCAAGAGAAATATTTTTAGAATAATTTCTTTTAAAAGAAATATTTCTGAAATAGTTCCTTTTAAGAAAATATTTTTAAAATGATTTTCTTGAAGAGAAATACTTTTAAAATGATTCTCTTTAAATATTTTTAAAGATATTTTTTAAAAAAAATTACTTTCAGAGTTATTTTCTTAAAGGAAATGATTTCTGTAACTTTTCTTTTAAAGAAATTATTTCTATGACTTTTTTTTTGAAAAATTTATATCCAGAGATATTTTCATTGATGAAATCACTTTTAGAGATTACTTTTGAAGAAAATCATATTAAAAGTAAAATCTTTTAAGAAAATCATTTTAAAAGTAAAATCTTTTAAGAAAATCATTTTAAAAGTAAAATCTTTTAAGAAAATCATTTTAAAAGTAAAATCTTT
>CAJVPP010003690.1:0-11031 GCA_910592005.1 Funneliformis mosseae | reverse complement strand
ATGATTTAAAATCAGGTATATTATTTTTGATTTATTTCCATTTATTATTTTATAATTAACAATATATTTTCTTTATTTCTACATAGAAAATCGAATGTTAAAAGAAAAACTTGCCAAATTTACTAAGAAAATCAAGAAATTGGAGTAATAAAATTCTGATCTCTTAAAGAAAGACTGATTTCTTATCGAAATAAACAAATTTCAGAAGGAAAATAAAGATTTATAGAAGAGATAAAAATTTGTATATTAATATCTTATATTTATAATAACTAATTTTTCTTTTTTAATATTTAAGACTTGACTGATTTGAGAGATTATAACTGTCTAGATTATTAAAGCAGTCTGATGCTAGTACTTTTGCAAAATAAAGAAAAATCAGAAATCATTATCAAAATCAAAGAGAAAAAAGCCAGTGTATTGTATTGATGATGAATTGGAATTGACATAAAATAATTCTGAAGACAATGATAATTCGACAATAGAAGAGACTAATGTAAAAGGAGCCAGAGTATATTTGAATTTATGTCTAAATAATTTAAATTTTAGCTGATTTTTTTCCTGCTTTTTATATTTAGGCTGAAATAAAGGCAGTTTTAAAAACCATCAGCTCAAAAGACGATTTGGATTATGACGAACCTTTCAATAGTGAGAAAAATGCTGTATTACATCATAGTCTGATTCTGAAATTACGAAAGTTCTTAACTCTGAATTTTTAGCCTTTTGTTAATCAACTTATGAACTAGCTAAAAACTCTTTATAAGTTTCGTTGGTCATCTTGAAGAATTAAGAAAAGTGAAAAAGATCCTTAGTGCTACTACAAATTCATAATAATAATCAAGTATATAAAATAAGTAAATAAAATATATTCTGAATTTAGGTTTATTTGAATCAATAAATTAATATCATTTATTATTTATTAGAAAACAGCTTGGCAAGTAAAGACCGCAAAGTATTTATTTAAAGAAAATGACTAATGAATTACGAAATATGAAAGGCAACTTTTACTCTGAATTCTCAGCGATCGCTTATACCATTCATCAGAAATCAGTGAAACAGATAAAGAAAATCGTCAAAGATCTGTTATCGCTATATATGACTATTTTTGGCAATCAGTTGAGATTTATTATTTTCTTTATTTAATTTAGCATATTTTGAATTTATTTAGTATATTCCACTAATTATTTTCTTCTTTTAGCTGAAAAATTTACTGAGAAAAGTATTTAATTCTTATGCTGCTGCAATATCATCATCTCAACAAAAAAGAAAATACAATAATAATATGCAGTATTATAACCGGTCACATTCCTACAATGCTTCAAAATGGTTATATAAAGCATAACCTGGTATAGTCTATGATATTGAGGTCGAAACAGGAGTTATAACTGCAAAAGAATATGTAACTAAAATAAAGAAATATACTGAAGTAGTAAGGAAGGTTTCATCTACTGCTAAAGAAAGTGAAGACAATCCTGTAATGGACAATAGTGAATAATAAATTTTTGGATGATTTGGATGAAAACAGTTTGATTTTATTATTATTTTATTACTATCATTACATTTTTTCAGGTGATTTGGGGTAAGAACAGGTTGATTTTAATAATTATCTTTATATTTTTTCAGGTGATTTAGGAAATAGGCCAATTTTTATTATTGTCTTTACATTTTTTTTCAAGCAATTTGGAATGGAAACGGGTTGATTTTAATAATTATCTTTACGTTTTTTTGGGAGATTTGGGATGGGAACAGGTTGATTTTAATAATTATCTTTATGTTTTTTTGGGTGATTTGGGATGAAAACGAGTCAATTTTAATAATTAACTTTACATTTTTTTCGGGTAATTTGAGATGAGAACAGGTTGATTTTATTAATTATTTTTTACAGTTTTTTCAAGTGATTTGGGATGAGAAAAGGTCAATTTTATTAATTATTTTTTACATTTTTTTCAGATGATTTGGGGTGGGAACAGATCAATTTTATTATTATTTTATTATTTTCTTTATGTTTTTTCAGGCGATTTGAGTGAGAACAGGTTGATTTATTAATTATTTTTACCTTTTTTTAGGCAATTTGGGGTGAAACAGGTTGATTTTAATAATTATTTTTACATTTTTTCAGATGATTTTGGGTTGATTTTTCTATTTTTTACATTTTATATTTATTATATTTATGTTTTTTGGGTAATTTTGGAAGGAATGGATTATATTTTTATCATATATTATTTATTTATCTATATTTAAAATAATTTAAGGGGATTTTAGAAGGAATGGATCATATTTTATTATTTTATTATTCTATTTTTAATAGGAAATTAATTAGTAGGTTTTAGTGATATTTTTTGTTATATTTTTATATTTTTACAAATTTATATTAGGTTTTTATTATTAATAAAATTTAATATTTAATAAATTTAATAAATAAAATGTACCGATTATTGATACTGAATTGCTTGTCCAATTGGAATCGATTAGTATTGATTGACGTCTAAATTGTTGCTGAATTGATACTGAATTGAGATCAATTTTAGGCTAATTTATGATTGAATTGCTTGTCTGATTAGAGTTGATTAATGTTGATCAACATTTGAATTATTGCTAAATTAAGGCCAATTTTAGGCTGATTTATGGTTATTTAAATTCTGAATTAATACTGAATGGCTATGTCAATTGGAGTCAATTGATGTCTATTAACGTCTGAATTATTATCAAATTGAGGCCAGTTTTAGGCTGATTTATGATTAAATTTAAGTTCTGAATAGCTATATCCAATTGGGATCGATTGGTGTCTATCAGCACCTGTTTGTGTCAATCAGAAAATATGACAAATTAGTCATAAATAGTATTAAAATCAGCCTAAAATCAGCCATCTGATTTTAACCAATTTAGACTATTTCAACTAGTGTCACAAGATTTAATCAAATAAGGAATAGGAAAAATTCATTAAAATAATAGAAAAATTGATTCTTTATAATAAATAATATTTTATACTTTATACAGTCAACTCTTATTATAATGAACTCTATGTCCTAAACCTCAACTTCGTTATAAAGCTATAGTAAAGATTTTAAGAGATTTGATTGGCCAATTCGCTATAACAAGAGTATTTTTATTATATTTGTTCAAAAAATTCGTTATATCAAGAGTTTGCTATATCAAGAGTTAACTGTAATGTAAAATTCATATTTTTCTATAAATGCATATCTTTTATAAATGCATATTTTTTTCAGTTCTAAGTGATGTATTTATAAAAATTGAGAATAAGTATTAATATATTTATTAATATTTAATTATATAGTCAAAATTTTACTATAGAGAGTAGACAAAGGTTTTCAGATACCTTTATAAATGCGATTTAAAAAATTTTTATCATATAATTGTGATACCATACTGCGATTATATGACTGTTAATTATTTATTTACATAATCAAAATAAAAAATTCATGTTGTTTTTGTTATTTTAATTTATATTACTTAATCTCTACCAAATCGAAAAATAATGAAACAAAATAAAGAATTAACTAAAGAACAACACGGAATTATATTTTACTACTACTAATATAGTAACAGTTATCAGACTATTGCAAAGATTGTTAACTGCAAAAAATCAACTGTTTGTAATACATTAAAAAGAACTAGTATTACAAGATCGACTGTATCAATGCCTTGCTCTAGATAACTATTCTTGATTACAATTTTTTAACGTAATCATCTCAAATGAATTATTACAAATGATAAAACTAAAAATCATCATCTTTGTACTGCTGGAGTGCAGCAACTTTAGAAAAAAAAAGTCTAGACAAAATGTTTTAACTCAAACTATTAGACGAGTTCTTCATTCAACTGGATTAAGAAACTGTATTATACAAAGAAAATCTTTAATTTCACTAGTGAACATAGAGGCATATCTCATATAGTATTTAGAGTATTAAAGTTAGATAAAAGAGGATTGGTTAAAGTGATAAATCGACCTTCTCTCAATTTCAATAAAGTCATAATAGCAGGATGTGACAAGAACCAGCAGATAAGTGAGCTTTATCTTGTATATCAGTCACAGTAAAGCATAACCTAAGTTGTATGTAATATAGCTGTTTTTCTCAAAAGGGAAAAAGGTTAATTGTTGTATTATCTGAAACAGCAAATAATGAATCAAATGTCACCATTCTTTGTAAATATGTAATGTTAGCTATGAGACAAATATTTCTCAATAATGATAGCTAGTTCTAAGAAGATAATGCCCATCCGTACAAATCAAAAGTTGTAATAAATTTTCAGGCAGAAAATGGTTTTCTTATATTAACTTAACCAGCCTAAAGTTCTGACCTTAACCTAATTAAAAATTTATAGGCTGAGATTAAAAAAAACATTTATGCATATAAAAAACTACCATTAAATCTTGCTGATCTCAACCGATATGTTAAAAGACATGGCAAAAAATTCTGATGCATACTATTAAAAATTTAGTTAATAGCATGCCATAGTGAATTCAAGCTGTAATTGCGACAAAAGGAGGCCAAACCAAGTATTAAAAGCTTAATATAAATTGTATGTCTTAATCAGCTCTAAATAAAATAATATTAAAACTTTTACTATTAATGCTAAAGAATTATCAGTTTTATATTTAGTGAAAAAGTGTTCAAAAACTTTTGTCCACCCTCTGTATTTAGTTATTTTAGATATTTTAATTATTAATTATGATTAAATAGTCAAAAAATTTCTTAATTGTAATTAAATGCTAGTATAGTATTAAAGAATTTTAAATAATCAAAAGAATATTATTTAACAAATTACAATAATTTTGATTTTTATTAAAAATATTAAAAATCTTATTTATATTCTTCATAAATATTTGATTAATTATTATAAAATATTTTAAAGAGCTTGTTATAAAAAAAGATAAAGAAAATATAATATTAAAAATAAATATATTTTAAGTAAATCAAATAAACTTTTTATTAAAAAACTAAATAAATAATAATATTTAATATTCTATTTAATATTATTAAAAATCAATATTACAATTAATATATAATATATCTTTATATTAAGTATTAAATATATTTTTGTTATAGATAGAATTAGTTATAACAAATATAAAAATAAATTAAATTAATTAACAAAAATAATTTTAATATGATAAAAATTATATATTAATTACTAATTCGTGAGTCAATCAGTGATGTCAATTAGTAATACAATTGGACAATCAATATAATATTATACAAATCACCAAATTTCTCTAATATAAATTAGACCGAATTTATTATGTGATTTTATTAAAAACTCGTAAAATGATACACAAAAACCAAACAATTAACTTTATTTAAAAATAAAGCGTCAGTTGTATTTTTATTAAAAAGTTTATTATATTGGACATAGAAATTCAAGAGATTACATATATAGTAAGATTCTAAAATTTTGAAATACTTATTTTTTGAAATTATTTTTTTTCTGTCATTTTATTATTTACTCACTGTTATTATCACCATAAACAGCTTTTTTACCTTTTTCATAACTACGTCAGGATTTTTCATTACTGGATTTCATCATTTCTTGAAAGTTGTTATTGATATCTCTGGTAGTACTGCTTTCTTCTACTATTATTTCTGCTGAACGTTTTTTTAGGCTTACTGCATACTGTGTAATCCAACTTGAGACTTTTGTTATTTTAGAAATATCTTTAACTTGAATTTCGTCTTTATCAGCAAGAATTTGAAGTTGCTTACTATATCTTTTGCTGTTATTCGATCTGTTTTGTTTATATTACTTGCCAAAAAGTAACTCTTAAGGTAAGATTTCATTGTTGTTATCATTCATTTTTCCGCTTCTCTTTTTTCATATTTTTGGTTACTTTTTAACGTCTATCTTTTTTTCAATTCAAATCCTTTGTCTACAGCTATATTGAAGATAATAAAAACAATTATCAATAAATCATAACTAGAAAATTTTATTATACTGTATATACCTATTAATGAATAAGTTTGGTCATTATTTTTTACTTGTTTATTTGTATCTAACAATTATATAATATATAGTATACATAAAACAAAAAACCAAAAATATTTTTCAATTATAATTACTATCTTAAATACAGAATAGTGAAAAATTTTACAGAATTAAATGAGGCGTAATATTGGGTATTGGTTTATTTATAGGCATAATAGTTAATTTTGATATTTCAAAAAGTGAGACCTGTGACCATGATCTAATATGTGATAAGCATTGAGCTTGTATATATCTAGTATATTCACCACCAATCGACTATTCAAAATAAAACAATTAAGTGATACCAGTGATTATTTTAACATTATAATTATCATGTGTAGGCTTTAGATTTGCAATTGAAATTCCTTCTAAATCAACTATTGCAACTTGTATTTTTTCTTCTTCATCTAAATTATGTTCAATATGAATATACCTTTTTATGGCATATACAATCTAACAAATAAAAAAATTTTAAATATTTGTTATTTAGTTTAGTAAAATATAAAATTTTTCAAAACTTATTTGAACATGATAGAAGTTAACACTTGATTTAGCTTTTCCAGGTTCAAGAAAATACTAATTACAAATTTTAATATTATACTATTGATACCAGTTAGCAATAGTAGTTATTAATTCAGAGTTATAGTAATGGGCACCATTATCTGATAATATTTCAATCCATTGTAATCTGGAATCAAGAGTTATAAAAACAGAATCAAATGATGAAATGGTAAACCAAGCATTTTGTTTAGTATCAGTACTTTAATGATCAAATGCTTAAATATTAAGTTAATCAGTATTACATTTTATAAATATTAAAATTGTATGCAAACTCCACTCATGCTTTTCAAAGAATTGTTTTTTTATTTCTTGAGTATTCTTAGATAAAATACGC
The DNA here is from genome assembly GCA_910592005.1 of Funneliformis mosseae. Taxonomy (NCBI): domain Eukaryota; kingdom Fungi; phylum Glomeromycota; class Glomeromycetes; order Glomerales; family Glomeraceae; genus Funneliformis; species Funneliformis mosseae. The sequence continues at coordinate 4,157 of CAJVPP010003690.1, read as the reverse complement.
ATTTTATAATCACATACTAAAATTGCTTCATCATTATCTAACTTTTCAAGTCTAGCTTTAAATTGGCTATTTAGATATACTTTTTTTGCTTAATGTGCTAAAAAGTAATATAATTTATCTTGGTATTTTTCAATAGTTGAATAGTGTTCCTTGAGATTGATCATAAGTTGTTGAATAAATACAAATAGTTGATTATATTTAACACATCAATTAGTATATTACTTATGATATTCACCAAATGCATAAAGTAAACAGTAATTGATTGTGTTTACATATATTATTTTACTATCCTGATTTATAATAAGTTCTTCTTCAAAACCTCTTTTTAAATGAATGCGCAATTTTTCTAATTCTGTAATTAATTTATTTTACAAAATATAAAAAAAAAATATAAATTTAGAATATAAAAATTTTTACTTCTAAAAATAAGATATAAAAAAAATATATATAAAGTATAATTACTTTTTCTTCTTGATTAGCAATATTTAATCAGATTAGACTAGTTAATGTATCAAAAACTTCATAGAAATATTCATTACAAATACTATATAAATCACCTAAATCATTTTGATAAATATATTATCTATTTGCCAATTATATCATGAATGATGTTCGTTTAATCCTATCTGGATAAGTTGCCTCATATTTTTTCTAAAGTGCTTCTTTATTATCTTTCAAATAAAGAATTAGAAGATTAGTTTTTGCATGAACTTTATAAGAACTCATAGAAATGTTATCTTTATCTGCAAAAAAGGTTTCAAATTCCCGATCTTTAACTTCTGATATTTGACTTTGAGTTACTATAGGTTTACTTATAGCAATACAACTAGATCTATTAGTTCATGAATATTTTTTTACTGCATTTACTAAATCATTTGAAACCTAAAAATTTAGCATATTTTTAGCAAAGTTTGATTACTAAAGATTAATAAAAGATTCTTTAAACTTACCTTCAAATTTTCTTATATTTCATAACACCTAAAATCATTGGCAATTACTAATAATATTCTCTGTTTACCATTTAAATCACATTTGTTTATTTTGATAGAATTATCAAAATAATTCCAAAACTGATCAACTTTATTTTGAAGATCCTGATTCTTTACTAATATTTTTGCCTTTAATAGGTCATATGAAATACTATTTAGAAGATTTTTTTGTATATAAACAAAGTATTGAAGCATGATTACTTGATAGATTTTCTGCATACGTTCAAACTAAAACTATTATATAAGATAAGTTATTAATTTATGTATAATACTAATATAATAATCTATAAATTAAAACTCACATTTGATTCTTTTTTTTTATAAAGCGTTATATTGATACATTTAACATATTGCATCATTAATTTTTATGCTCCTAATATAGTATTGGTAATTATAAAATTTGCTGAATATATAGAAATAAGATAGAAGGTAAATTTAATAATAGTTGTTTGTTGTTATTTCCATTTAGCAAAAAACTGATACCAGTTTATATCAACAACTGATTTTTTTTTTTTAGATATTTTTCAAAAGTATGTATCATTATTTTAAATATTATTTCAATTACATGCTTTATAATATAGTGTGTTTGCATAAGTTTGAATGGCTTGTATGTCGAGTTGGTTGCATAATTTAAATAAATCTTTGCTGATGTAATTTTTCAAAATATTTGACTTTGTCCAAACATTATTTGAAGAATTTTCAGTATAAGTTTGAATTTTATTTTCTTGATGATATATGTCTATTCTGCATTCAGTATTTATTATTGATTGATATATTAAAGAGTGTTATTTACGATACTTATGAAAAAATGATGAATGGTAATTAGAACCTGCAAAACTCTATTCTGCTTGATTTGAATTACCAAGTGCTGCCACAAAAGTTGTAATACCTTGAGTAATAATTTGAAATAGAAAAAATAAAACTTCAGCTTGTAACTGCTTGACCATTATTTCAGTATCAAAGCCCAAAACATTTGGTCTAGAAAAATGCATTTTTACGTTAAAAATTTTTTGTAAGTTTCATTTATTGCTGCACTTGATATTGAATAAATTATAGCTTCTGTATCTGATTTACATACATAACCAGGCTTTAAATTATTATCAACTACTTGAATAATAAATTTTTTTTGATTAAGTTCAAATTTAATTCTTATATTAACACGTATTGGAATACATGCTTATTTATTTTGAGCTGTTTTTATTTTTAAAAAAGCCTACCAACTAATAGCAAAAGGCCTATAATGTAATTCTTGGACAATAATACCAAGAGATAATAGTTGTCTTTTAAAATTTTAAATAGACATAAAGACTAAACATAAAAATTCAGACAAAAAGTGCATTTTACTATTATTAATTAGCATAATAATTTAATATTAAAATTTGATTAGGTGATCTGATTGATTGGTGGATCAGCAATTAATTATTTAAAATATATGCTAATTAATTATTATTGTATTTAATATATTAACTTTAAATAAATAAACAGATTTCAAAGTAATAGTATTTGAATCTCTTTCTTTCAACTTTTTCAAAAATAAAGTACCATAATATATAAAATTTATTTAATGTTATTTTGATATAATTAAATAAGTTAATGCTAATAAATATATAGTGTTAATATGCAATCCTTATGAATTATAATAGTTAGACAGGATTTTAAACCTTGATTCTTTTTAAATTTATATATTAAAATATATGATTATTTTAAATAAAGTTTATACTAAGATTTTATATACAATTATTTATTATTGGAAATAAATTATATAAAATTAATAGTTTAATGATAAAAGCAAATTATTAATAAAATATAAAAAAAATTAAAAGAAAAAATAATAAAAAAAAAATAAAAAAATAAAAAAATTAATAATTAATTAAGTATTTTTTATAGCCTAAATGTACTAAATATAAAACTACTAAAGAAATCTACATTTTTATAAAATTAATTAAGTTCTATATATATTTTTTAAATTATATAAAATAATATATTAACTATTTTAATTACTATTATTAACATGCAATCCTGTTGAATTGTGACTGTTAGATAGGATATTCAAGTGGTGATTCTTTTAAGTTTATGTAGTAATCTAATAGTTGTCTCTATAAGTTAATAGTTCTTTTATATACTGTTTAGAGTATATTTACACTTCAGTTAATTAAGTTTTATTATATATTGAAAATATATTTAAACTTACGATTAATATATGATTTATCTATCATATGCTGCTAAGTATATTCAATATAATATCGAGTATATTTCCATAAAAATAAACATAAATTACATTACTAATATAAAATATCACAGAATATTTTAGGTAAATTGAATAAAGATTTATTGGTAAATAAATAAACTAAAAGCTAAAAATACTAAAATAAGGAAATATAAAAGAAGAATTAATTATAAATAAAAAGGAATAGCTTTGCGTAATTTTTACAAAAGAAGGTTATATATAATCATTGCTGAACTAATCAGATTGTATCTAGCAATTGATAATTACTTTCTTATTAAGAATTTAGTTTTTTTTATATACTTTTTAATGTAAATCTAATATATCATATATGTTAGGTATGTTTGATATATTAAATATATCAAATATGTTGAATATATAAGATATGTCAAACATATTAAATATGTTAAATATATTTGACATATTTGACATTTTGATCTGCACTTTCTTGTATTATATAAATTAAATACATCTATTAAGTTGATCATATTAACTGTGTTATTTATGTAACTATTTATAATATATTATGTAGATCAATAATATTTGATAGTCCTGTTATACTATAAATCAACTATTTCAAATATATTAAATGTATTGATTACAGTAGCGGTCATAAGTATCTGACCATCGAGATTATCCAAAATTATTATATAACTACTCCTTAAATTTTTCAGAAATATAATGTAACACAATACATGATCACCTGTAAATTTATAAGTATCGATGATATAAAAAAAAAAATTTAGATAATCATCAAACTTTTGCTTGAAAAATAGAACTTTCTTTAGAGAAAATGATATGAAATTGTCTTTTTACGTGAACACCCAGCTGGTCCAAAGTTTAGTTTTAGATTTATTGCTAAACAAGTACGTTGTAGTAAGTCTACAGCTATTTATTGGATTAAAAGATATCATGAAAATCAGGACCTAAGTACTTCAGAAAGA
>CAJVPP010003689.1:0-11033 GCA_910592005.1 Funneliformis mosseae | reverse complement strand
TATACGTTTGATAATCTAAATACTAAGCCACAATAAGATTTACTTCTTTTATTCTGATTGGCTAATCATATAATCACATGAAAAGGTGAGATATTTGGAACCCCCCCCTCGATAATCACGTAATATGTGTCACTTCCCTAACTTTTAGCTTATTAAATTATATAATATGTAATAATTTATATTAAATTAATTTTAATAAAGATAAATATAAAAATAATATATTATAAAAAAGATTAATATTTAATTTAAGAATATTGTTACAGTAGAATTCTTTAACTTGAGGTGGTCACGTTATCAAGTTTCTACTTGAAATTTTTATTGCAGCTTATTGCAGTCAAGACATTAGAGTTCGCCTAACTCTTAACTTTACCAAATTTACGCATTAGACTTAAACAAATCTATCAAGTATAAAGACTTGAAAGACGAGATTATGAACAATTTTAATTAAAAAATTCAGATGACGAACTCAATTACATATAATGTGTAAGGATCACGTCAGACTATATGAAGACACGAAGAGGCGGAAAGATATAAGTTTTAATTGATTCCTTTATTAATACCAAAACTCGTACTTACAAACTTGTAAAGAGTTAATTTACAACATAAGCAAAAAGTCTATCTATTTATACAAAATTTTTTTTGTCACAGCTAATTAATTACTATGCTATAAACTAATTAATTTAGCCAAATAAAATATAAGTAAAATAAATATATTAAAAATACGTAACATAATAAAAATATAAAATATAATAAAAATAATAATAAAATTTAGAATATTAAAATTATGCATAATACTAAATATTCTTAGACTTCTTTTAATTCGTAAAATTAGAGTTATCATCAGTATTTAAAAGATCTTCAGAATTACGTAGATCCTCCATATTTTCAGAATCTGCAAAATTCTCAGTATTTTCAGAATTCTGAATTAAAAGATCATTATACTGCGTCATTCATGTGACTTCATTATGATTAGTCAATTGCTCCGTTAACAATATACAGATATTTTATATTATTTAATCTAAATATAATAAATTGATCACATAACCATACATTAAATGAATTAACTTATTAATTAAATAATACTTTTATTACAAATTTTTTTAACCAAAATAGTCTATTATTAATTTAAACTGTAATATTTTTTATTAAAAATTTCTTTACTTCTTTTAGCTATTTTTTTTTTATTTATCTTTTTTCTTATAAAATGAATATTAAATAATATTTAAACTAATACAATCAACTCTTAATATAATAAATATTGATATAACAAATTTTATAATATAACAAATTTTTAATTTAATATAGATTTTATTATATTAAAAACTTTATTATATTGAATTACTAAATAATGTTTAATAAAAATTTATAAATATATATATTAAATGACTTTTTTATAATAAATTTTATTTATTTTTATATTTATTTTATTTATTGTTTATATTAGTTTATACTTTGTGAAGCATTATTTAAATATATAGAATAAACATAGATTTTTAGTTTATAAGATAATTTAAAATATAGAGAGTTTATATTATTTAAAGTTTTTTAATATTAATATTTGCTTTTTTAAGTTCAAGATTTTTGGATTTATAATATTTTTATTATAATATTATTTATAAATATTAGAAATAAAAGACATATTATTCTTAAAAGTTTTTATATATTATTTTTTATTTGAAATAGGTTTAGTATTATAATAATTTCTTAGTTTAAATATTTCTAATAATTTTAAAAATTATTTGTATTTATTCTGTCTGTATTATTTTCTTTATATAATTAGAATTTTTAGTATAATTACTTTTTTTTTATTAGAGATATTTATGAACTAATAATTATTATAAAGAGTTTAATTTATTTTGTTATCTAATTTAAATTATTAGATATAAAAATAAATTTAATATTATATATAAATTTAATAAAAAATAAAATTATCAAGATTATTTTTGTATTAACATAAATCTTATATAATAATTTTACTTTTTCTTTTTAATAATACTCTTTTTAAATATGATTTTTAATGTTAAATATTTTTGAACTTAAATAATTACATAATTTAAGTCTTATTTTGTATTAAAAAATAAATGTTTTAACATAAAAATAATAGTTTAAAGAACTTTTATTAGAACTTAATGATTTGATTTTATTTATATTAGATAATGATTATAATTTAAAAATAACTGAGATTTTTAATTAAGAATTTATATAAAATCATTTGTTATCTTTTAATCTTTTTCTTTAGTTATTAATTTAATTTTTATTTTAAAAGACTTTATTTTTATTATTATTTGAAAATTATTAAATAAAATAATAAAGTATTAATATTTTTATTTATATTTTTGTAAAAGACTTTAATATATGATATATAAATTAAAGTTTTATTTAAAAAATATTAGTCATTAATTAAATCTTAAATAAAATCATAGTAATTAATTAGAATTTTATTTTTCTTTTACATTTTTATATTATATATATATTAATACTAATATTTAAAATATAATAATTTTTATAAATTTCTGATAATATTATATTATTAAAAAAAGAATCATAATTTTAATATTAATTTTATAGTATTTAGTTTGCTTAAAAAGTCTTTTATGTTTAAAATTTTATTAAGTAAGAAATTTTAAAATATATTACTAAATTTTATAAAATTAGGATTATTAATTAAATATTAAATTTATATAAGATATTTATTAAGATTTGATTTTAAAATAAGCATAAGAAATTGATTTTAGCATTTATAATTAATGAATTATTAGCTTTTAAATGCAATTAATTAGCATTATATTTTTTTATTAGTTACTATATATTTAAAAAATAAGTTATTATTATTAAATATAATTTTATTTATATTGATACTTTATAGTAAAAAGTCTACCAAAAATATATTTATTTTATATTATATTTTTTAATAAAATAAGTTTATAAATTAATTTTTTTTCTATTTTACTATAAATATCTATATTCATTTTTTTTATTTGTATTAATATAATAAAATAAACTTGAATTTTTATATTATAATAATGAAAAATAAATAATTATTATTATAAAATATATTATAATAATAATTAAAAATAAAAAAAAATAAGTAATTAAAATAATTAAAATATTAAAAAATAAATTATAAAAAATTAAATGTAAAATTAATATTAATACAGTCAAGGATTTTACCAAAAATGGATAATATTGATCATTTCTTTTATAGTATAGAAATATCAATCAGAAAATTCTAGACTATTCTAAAATTTAATATATAATCTTATATATATGCTTGAACCTCTTTTTATAATAAATTTTTTTTATAACTGTATATAGGTTAAATTTATAAGATAGCTTGATAGTGTAAAAAAATGTATATTACAAAAAAAAAACCTTTTATATTTATTAAAATTATTACAAAAAGCAATAAAAAAGGGTATACATTTATTTACTTTATATTTTTAATTTCACATATGCAATCTATATGCATTTATCAATTGAATTAACTTCATTTTTTCATATTATCAAAATAATCACTATCATCATGTTCATTATCTAAATTAAATAAAGTCCTTACCTCTTCTAATATAATTAACAATTCATTATGCTTCTTAAACTTTATTTTAAGATACTTTTTTTAAACACTTTTACTTATTTGTTCAAGAAAACCTTCAATCTTACAAATGATTTCTGCTTTAGTCATATTTTTTTTAGCATTTTGTATGACTTCTTCTTGTTTAGTAATCAGAATTGACCTAAAAAAAGAATTTGAACTATTGTTATAAAAGATTTTAATAATAAATTCCTTTTGAGCTTGCTTTGCTAAACTGGTAAAATTTATCATCTGTTCACTTAATTCATATTCTTCTTCCAAGCTTTTACAAATAATTCTTGATTCTATAGGATTAACAAAATTATTTTTTCTTAAACGAATTCTAAATCTTTGATATTCTGTAATTAGTTCTGATTGGATTTTTAAACCATTCGTTTGAATATCGTTATATCCAATTGACTTAAAAAAGTTATTTTGTAACTAAATATTTAATTAAATAATAAATAATTATAAACTTAAGTTATAAACTCAAATACAATAAATTACTTAAAAGAATTTTTTACAATTCTGTGCAACTATTATCCAATAACATATCTATAGAATTGAAGATATCAATGTTTTTAGAGTCTTATTTACCTCTTCTAAATCACATCTAATCCTTGATGCTGATTAAAAAGTCCTAATTGGGATACTACACAATTCTTTTCTATAATATCCCATATAATTAGATCAAGTTACATCAGTTATACTTCATCTGCAACTTCTATTAGATAGTATAATATTAATCCTACTATATACAATCCTCTTATAAAACCTTTTACAGAAAAAGAATGGTTTGATATCATTAATTCTCTACCTGATGGTAAAGCTTCTAGCCTGTTAAAAATATCAAACGAAATGCTAAAAAACCTTAGCCCCTTCACTTTCAAGTGTTTAAAGAAAATTATATGTTACTATATTGTATGGTATTGTGCTGATCATATTGGTGAAAAAATTCTCTTTGCGGCTCTCTTTAACAATGGATTATTTCTTCTGATGGTTATTCTATAGTTGATGATAACCTGAAGTCTATTAAATATTTTAACAAAATATAAAAATTATACCTACTCAAATTTTATTTGATATAGTAAATCCTTTTGCTCTTTTACCCAAGCCAAATATTCCTCCACCGATGGATTATAATAGTTTTTGACATATGATCACATAAGTTCTATAGCCATCGCCTGACGATAAATGTTACAAATTGAGTCTCAAGACTTATGATAGTTATAGCATTTTTTGAAGTAGGCAAGTTGATTCTCAGTTTTATACCTTTAAGATATCACAAATTGTTTGATATCAATGTCCCTTTAAATGATTAAAAAAAGTTATTTAAATATATTGTTTAAACAATAAATATAATGCAAAACTTATCAATTTAATTTCACAAATTCCTAAAGCATATTTATCTCTTTATGCAGTTGTTCTAAAATTAGAATTAGTCAAGAATATCTATCTTTTATTTTAATAATACGATGATATAGAACTCTATCACATATAACAGCCACCTATCTGTGAGTTTCATCTTTAATTCCTGTAATTTTCTCAATGTGGAAAAAAACTTTTTCAGCATTTGCTGTTGAATTAGGATTAACATTAAGGGGATCAGAAACAAAGATTTCTAAAATATTAACTCCTTAATTTGCAGACAATTTTTGAGTAATACTAATTCTTGAAACGGTAAGTATTTTAGTTTCTCTTTTAACATAATATGATTTATAGGTAATTGATTGTTCTAGATTGCCTTTATCTAGCTTAAAACACGTTCTTTCAGTAATTCTGCCAACATAGGAAGACAATTTCTACACTTAAGATAAACTTGCTTTTGATTATCGATATTTCGCTCTTTACAGCTAAAGTATTATTTTTCGCAGTGATCGTTCAATCTTAAATTATCTATAAGAGAATCAATAACATTAATCATGAACAATTTTTCTTTATACAGTAACTCAAGAATTTTAGTAAGATAAATGTATAATTCTTGATTTATTGCTTTTTGCATTTCTGATAGAATTTCAGAAAGATTTTTATACTGTAACCTACTAAAGGAATTAGATATCTAGGGTAAATTAATATATTGAATATGATTCTAAGACTCCATATTAAAGATAATAAAACTGGTAATGATATGAAATATCACTGTGTTAATTTCTTAATTAAGATAATTTCATTGTTCCCTCTGTTTATTATCAAAAGCTATAAATAGAAGTTCTTCAGGTAAGGATTCTTCTTTTTTGATAATTTGTCTAGCTAACTTTGAAAACAAAAATAACTTCTTGGCATGTAATATGACCATTAACATTAATAATAGTTTTTGATTATGTAATAAAATACTTAATAGCTGATACCACAAGATTCATTTCTGATATGTATTTTCTATACTTAAACTCGTATATTAAATCAACAGCTATCACTCTTTTGTAAACTTTCTCAGCATTTAAGAAATCTGTATTAAGATTATTTTAGGTTAATATTTAATAAACTTTACGAAAACTTGATTATGTTTGCTTAGCCATATCTGCAGAGTATAACTTAAAAGATTTTCTAAGGAAAACCTATTATTATCTCTAATCAGAGATTCAATATCCTCATATAAAGATTCAAGTTCAATTAGTATGATGTTAATAACTGTTTATATGCACTTATGTTGATTGTAATATCGAGATTTCTATTGCTCAATGAGCTTTTTATTCTCTTTGCATTATTTTTTATATAGATCTCTTATTCAAGCTAACTCTTTAACATATTTATATAGTCACTTCTTCAATTCTGATATTTTACATTCTTGGTCCTTTATTTGCTACTGTAATTCCATAACATTGTGATCTATTTGACTTTCTTCAAATAATTTCTCAGTACTTTCAAACTCTGTTGATAGGTATGGCTCATCATTGAAATTGTCTCTTCATGAATATTAGGATTTAAAATAGGGATAAAATTATTATCATAATCAGTATTAATTCGAAGTTTTTTATTTACATGAGCAAGCATAGAATCATCTAAAAACTGTTGATAAAAGTATTTAGTAGTTATAATTTGATTATAATATTTTTCACAAATCGAATAGGAGTTTAAAAAGAATAAAGGTTCACAAATTCAGATATAAAATCTTGATAAAGTATAAGTTGCTTAGCTGCTTCTTTGTAACTAACATGTTTCAAACTTGTGATTCCTTCATCTTACAAGATTTCAACCCAGTCTACTATAATTACTAACTAATTTGAAAAATATGCAGGAAGATTTTTGGCTCTTGGTTTCTTTCTAGGCAGTAAAGGCTGTGACATTATTTTTTGAATTTTAATATGCTAAAATTTTAGAAGAAAAATAAAATTAATATATTAACTTAATTAATCAATTTAACATAAATTTAACGAAATTCAGGTTTTATTTACTTTTTCAAAGGAAGTTGATTATAAATAGAATTTGAATGATTATGAAATGAGAGGTTTTTTATTTTCTATACACATGATTATTAGTTGTGGATCAACATTGTGAAAAATCACAAATTTCAATTGAAGAGAATAGATATGGACCAATCAAAATCTAAGAATTTACTATAGATCATTCTAGAATCAATATTCATTTTTGGTAAAATCTCTGACTATAATAGATTTGTAAGTTATAATTGAAAAAAATCCATCTTTATTGGAGAGGATTATTTGGGATAAATAATAATAAACAAAAACAAGTTAAAGGAATAATCTTTTCTCTTATGAAAAATATAGATTGTGATATTAGACAATTTCATATTTTGAAAGCTGATGATAATGTAAGCAATTTTTATCAATAGTTAGTATTTTTTTAGATACGGATAGATGTATCTCAAGTCAGAAAGTGATTCTATAATAGTCAAAGGCCAAGGCTTTATCATCAATGATATCAGAGTTAATTTTTTGCTGTCAAAACTAATTGAAATCAAAGTTTATACAGAATTCAAAAATTATAAACTTGAAATTTTGACAAAATTACAACCTTAACTTTTGACTGATGTGATCAAAATAACTTACTAATGCTGATATAATATATACATTCTTATAATTATTTTCATTTTTTTAATGAAAAAGAAAAAAAAAAATTAATTTGAATAAACTCAAAAAATTTATTCACTATTAAAAATTTCAATAATTCTATTATCTTGATATTCTTCAGATATAAATCTTAATTTCAATATAACTTTTTAACTGCAATGTACTGTAATTCATTTTATATTTGCATCAGTTCACTGTTTTTTGAAATAATAAAGTATACTTATTTTCTGACAAGTAATACTGTTTTTTTCGTAGTGTGATGAAATTTGATCTCTTTGATTCAGTTCTTTTTATAATCTCTGAAAGTTTCATAGTAATAAAGTCATTGATGTAGAAAAATCTCATAAGAATGAGAGTGACAAAATTTTTTACATACCAAGGGGGACAAAAATATTGCACGGTTTTATTTTAACAATAAAATTTTTTTTATTAGGATAACAGATCATTTTTTTTATATTCACAAATAATACATCAATATTTAGTATGTCCTCCTTTAGCATCGATCACCGCCTGAATTTGATTGTACTAAGTCACGATACACTTTTTGTAGTATTGCTTTTCAAACCTATTTTACCACCTTTTCAAGTTTATGAATGCTTGATGGCTGAGGGTTATGTTTTCGAATTTCCACCTTAATTACAACCTACAAGTTCTCAATTGGGTTGAGATCGGGACTTTGAGCAGGCGATGGAAGTACCTCTACATTTTGAGAATGCAAAAACTCTCATGTAATCTTTGATGTATGAACTGGTGCATTGTTTTCCTAAAAAATGAATTTTTTTTGGTTTGCCAGGAAAATTCTTTGAGTGTGGGAACCGCATAAGTAGAAAGCACCTCTTTGTATACATTTCCAATTACTGAACCTTCAAGTGGAATAATAGGACCTAATTTTAAAAAGGAAAAACATGCCCAAAACATTCTTTGGGGAGAATGTTTTACTGTTAATGCAATGCAATCTTCATTAAATTTTTCTTCTGGCTTTTCTCTACACTCTTCCCCATCCAGTTTTCGAAACTGTGAAAATGTAGACTCATCTGTCCAGACTATCTTTTTCCAGTCTTCTACAGTCCAATTTCTTCTTTCAATTGCCCATGCAAGTCGTTTGTTTTTGTTGGTTGCTGAGATGAGAGGCTTCTTTCGAGGAATACAGGAATGCACATTTTCTTGTAAAGTGCACGACGAATTGTTTTGTAGAGACTGGCTTATTAATTTTAGCAGAAAATATATTAGTAATTTCTACTAGATTTTTTCGTCTTTAGTTCTTTATTTTGAGAACCATTGCCTTCAATCTTTTCCTTTTTTGGCTATCGATCAAGCAGGGTCGACCTGGTCGTTTTTTAGAGGTGCTTCTGATTCATAAGCTGCAAGACACCTCGTAAAGGTTGTTCGATGACATCCTATAGCTTTTGCAATCTCTGTATTGTTGTGGCCTAATTTTTTGGCTGCAATAATGCCTCCCTTTTGTATAGGAGTTAATTCTTTAGCGAGACCCATCGCATGCGCAAAGTTGAAAATGGTAGAGATTTTCAAACCACAAATATTCTATTTAGGAAATATATAGCAAATATGATATAAAAATCACATGGCCAGTTACATATTAACAATGTATATCGACGATCCCCAAAATAAAAGAACCCGCTTTTAGTTAAATCAAGTATTTAACCGAGGGCTTAATGATTTTCAGTGCAACAAAAAAAAAAATTTTTTTTCTCCAAATTAACATTCTTAAATTTTTTTTTTTAAAAAAAAAAAAATAATAATATGCAAACTGATAATAATTTAAATGAGTGGATTAATTCGATTGAATAATATATATCAAATAATAGTATCAAATGCTACGAATATAAACATTTTAGCAATATCCAAAAGATCGGTAAAGGCAACTTTGGAAAAGTCTATTGTGCAAATTGGAAAATACAAAACAACAACTTGCGCTAAAATCGTTTCATAACTTTAATGAGGCAACTGTTAAAGAACTTGTTCGCGAGGTAATTACAAAATATAATATATCATGATATTTGGACTGCTTATATAAAATCATTTAAACTAAAATTTTTATTCGTAATAATTTAGCTCGAGCTTCAGCGTGAAGTTGATTTTTATGATAATATAATCCGTTTTTGTGGGATAACTTCAAAAGAAGGTATAAAATGTTCATAACTAAGTCTATTTATTAAAGACATGTTTGTTTTTATTTTATTTTTTAACTCGTTTCTATATTTTAAAAAAAAAAGAAAATCAAAATGATAAACCGAAAAAATATATGTTAGTAATGGAATATGCTGATGGCGGAGCACTTAGAAACTATTTGAAGAATAATTTTGATAAGCTGACATGGGGAGATAAATACAAATTTGCACGCCAGTTGGCCCATGCTGTGTCGTGTTTACATGAAGAAGGAATTGTGCATCGTGATTTGGTAATCCTGCTTAATATATCATATTTTTGTTTATTATTGCTGTTAATAATTAATAATTAATAATTAATATTATTTATAATAGCATTCTGGCAATATATTAATTCGTCAAGATATGATTAAACTTGCTGATTTTGGATTGTCGAAAAGGATTGAAGAGGAAAGTAAACAACAGGCAAAGTTCTTCCTTATATTGATCCAAAAAGATTTGTTTCTCGAAAAAGAAGTGACAATACATCACAACAATATACGCTAACTAAGAAGAGTGACGTCTACAGTATTGGAGTGCTCTTATGGGAAATATCTAGTGGTCATCAACCTTTTGAAGGCAAACGATACGACTTTGATTTAGCTTTGGAGATTTCACAAGGACTCAGAGAAAGTATCATTCCTGATACACCTAAAGATTATGTAAATATTTATACTGGTAAATATATTATTTTGTATTTATACTTAATATAATATTTTCGATAATTAAATATTTTATGATTTTAGAATGCTGGGACAGCGAGCCAGACAATCGTCCGACTATGAACAAAGTAGTTTATAAATTAAATGCTATAATTACAAATAAAATAGAAAATGTTCCAATTAATAATGACGAATCAAACCTTCAATCTTCAGAACAACAAATTAATCCTAGTATGAATAATTCATTTCATGGGGACTTATCTCGAATGATTCAAAATTTTGATCAAATGAATGTAGAAGAATTAAAATTGAATAATGAAACATCAAGCATTATTTACGATGATACTACTGAAATTTTAACGATTACGGATCTTAACAAGGGTATATTAAACGTCTTAGGAGGATTGCAAATATATCGGAAATTAAAAATACTCGAATGTAAAAATACTCCAATAAATAGCTTACCAACTTTACCCGATTCTTTAACGGAACTCAACTGTGATAATACTAAGATAACCAGCTTACCAACGTTACCCGACTCCTTAACGAAATTTTATTGTAGTAATACTCCAATAAATAGCTTACCAACCTTACCCGACTCATTAAC
>CAJVPP010003688.1:0-11033 GCA_910592005.1 Funneliformis mosseae | reverse complement strand
ATGCGTCAAATAATCCATTTTTTACTTGTTCAGAAATATTCGAAAGGCATCTGATCAATTCTCTAAGTACGATATTATGATGACGAGCCATCTGGTCCTGTGTCTTTTTTCACAACGGGCCAAATATACACAATGGAAGTCAAAACGTTATCATCGGTCTTGAATTCATGTTGCTATAAGCAAACAGGTGGCGTAAGATTTGTATCGGCAAAAAATGCGCAGTATTTTGGAAAAATTACTGCCGATCAAATGAGTATCATGTGATCGTGAGTCATTTTGACAATATATATATACCTTTATTTTTCACTTTACGCGTCGTGTTTACAAACTCATCCTATACTTTTCAATGGTTAAACGACTTTCTACGTGGTTAAGATCCGGTATCGTTGATAAGAATATCAAAAACAATTTCAGATCAACTTTAAACGCGTTATATGATGCTTGTCCGTTAAAAATTTCCCACAGAGCTTTACGTGATTCACTCCACGACAATTTGTATAATGATCAGGTTTTTCGTCAAGAGTCTCCAGCAAATATTACGGTGTTTGGCTAGTTTGAGGATCAAAGGCTTCAAAACTGTCATTCCCGTCCTCTAAACAACCTAAACAACCTAAACAGAAACGAGCCTGTGCGGTTTTTAAAAAAACTCGACTTTATTCATCTAATGTTACTACTAATAATGTCGACAATCAGATAAATAACAATTACATAAATGATAAGACCGTTCGTTGTGATCCTTCTCCATCATTGAGACAAAAATTTTCATTTACCGACAGCGAACAAGGGGGATTTGTTGAACATATTATTAATCTTGCTGAGAAAGCAATATACAAATTTCTCGTTGATAATGAACGTAACATTCCTCTAAATGTTGTAATGGATTTCGTATCTAAACAGAGGCCTCCAGTGAACAGTGATTTTTCCAACGCAGATTTATTGTGCATGCTTAATTTTATCATCGACAATATAAATATTTTATAAGGGTGTCAGCTTTTCACGGTCAGTATAAGACAAGACCCGTTGAACTTTTCAGCAACTTTAAAAAAAACGTGCGAAATAAGATGGCGCACGGGATTGTTACTGATGATAAAGGCCGTTGGAACGACCATTCACTTCAGAATGTCGCAATTTTAGCTTGCGAAATCGTCATTTGTGTCGGTAAGTAGTTTATAAGAGCAATCTAGCTTTATATAGGGGTGTAATTTTTTATTTCATTTTATTTGTCATTAGGCGGTAATCATGAAGACATATGCGCGTATAAAGAAAATGTCGATAGCGAAATAGTTCAGCGGTGGATTAATAGCGCAGTTAAAGACTGTCCCCAATTACCACAAAAAGAAAACACGGCGATGTGGATGATGCGAGCATTGGCGAGATAACGGAGTTTGTCATGGATATTCTCGAGGAGGTTGAGGAGTCTAAAAAAGGGGAGAAACAAGATATTTTAAAGTTAGCATTAAAGGGAAATGAGCAGATAATACAATTCTGTAAAGTAATTAAGATGAAAGAAAAAGATTCGCAAATTCGCAAATTTATTCAGTTTGCAAATTTAATGTTTGACATTGTAAGTATTGGTTATTATATTTTTTTACACGATAAATCAAATTGCATAGTAGTGAATTGCTAAGCCTATATTTATTTTTAGGACTTAAAGGTGAGGAATAAGAAAATACTCAAAATAGAAAAATAAGTGAGGTATGTATTTGTGATGCTTTGTGTAGTTTGCAATATAGCATTGGGAAAAAGTTCTCGCACAATTTCGTCACATCCAGAGTCGGTGTGATGTAGTCACGTCCAGAGTCGACGTGATGTGCACCCTTAATCTGAGAGCGATTCAGTTCGTGAAGGGTGGGGATTAATCGGCATTGTCCAAAGGGCGTGATCGTATTACGAACATTCTGAAAAATGTAGTTTCTTATTGGATCATATTTGTAAGGGTGTAGTCCCTTGGTCTCTGCCGGACTCGTTGGCTTAACTGAGAATAAACGAAGCTCCTTTTTCCGTGTGCTACTTGTTAACTGCTCAAAGTTTATTACTGTTCTTGTGTAGCAATTTCTAACAACCATTTTGAATCTATCTTTTAGTACTCAAATAAAGGCTAAACTTCAAATGAAACTTTCTACAATGTTTGGTCAAATAATTTATTGCTAATGCTTATTAAAGGTTCTTTTCAATTATAACTAACTCTCTGGTAACTGGCTTAAGAGGATTACGAACAAATTAAAGAATTTCAGCTAATGCCATCATAGAAATACTATTAGTGTAATAATTGGTGTAATGTTATCGCAATAATCTAAATAAAGTTTTAGTCCTTTATTTTACATTGATATGAAAATAGGCTGTGTATTATAATTCTTATATTTTTTTCCCGTATGCCAATATTTCTCGATCCTGAATTTTTTTCTATCATTCGAAAACTATAAATGCGCAGAAGATATTCGGTAAAATTCTTGCCGAAGAATAGGGGCTGTGCGACGTAAGATTCGCATACATTGTTTTTTTTTATTCCGATAGATGATCCTAATTTTTCCTGGAATAATCTCCTTGAAATGTCGAAGCGAGGCCTAAGGAAAGAAATGTAAGTATCGAATTCTTCTTGTATTGCAAGTTCGAGAGACTCATCCAACTAACTATTACCTTATATTGAGGAAGGAAAAAATTCTTCTCGGGATTAACATTGAAAAAAAATCGCAACGGAAGTATTGTGAAAGGAAGAGTTCTTTCATGAAAGAAACATTCTCAAAGCCGTAGCATATTTATCTAGAACTTTCCCATATGTACTAAAGCCCCTGGTCTGAATAACAATTAACCGGATTGCCGATTTCTTAGTTGTGCTACATAACATAAAGATAAGGTGAGATGTAGTCTTTTTTTTTATCTGCTTCGTGTTTAAATTCAAACAATACAAACTAATCAATATTATACTTATCTTTTCTTCGCCATTTCCGATCCTGATTTTTCGTGATGCTGGCGATTCCAAGTCCGCGGGTATATTTCCACTAAAGCTGAAACAAACAGGAAATATCTACGATCCCAAATTTATGATTCTTGAACCACACGACCCTGGTTTCACACATCCGATGATAGAGATGATCTTGGAAATAAAAAAGCTAGGAAACCGATTGAGGAAAAAAAAATCTTCTCAGGATACTTTCTCGACATGGGATAATAGACGATTTTTCTCCATCATTTCCGATCGTGATGCTGGCGATTCCAAGTCTGCGGGTATATCTTCACTAAAGCTGAAACAACCAGGATTCCAAGACCTCGGACAAGAAGAGGTAAGTTTTTAGTTGAACCTTTTATCCGCTCCGCTTAAATCAAACGAAGCTAATCGCCTGTACATCCATCACATCCATCATCAATCCCATCAACCGAATGATACTTACGGTATTTTATCTTGATCCCGAGAAATATGGTTCCGAATCTGATTCGACTAGGAGCATTCCACTCCCGGATTCGAGTTCCCTCAAATGAAGTTTCATGTATGCAATGTCGTGGTCTTCCATTCCGAGAAATGTGGAACCTAGGTGTAGTGGTGGGGTTAATAAAGGACAAGGGGTATCATTCAAGCGAAGTAAAAATAAGCATGGATACCTGTCCGCATAGAAATACCATGTATCATGGGATAGTTCCGACATTTTTCAAGACGGGTGAAGTAAAATTATTTCCGAATTCCAGCCTCTGCATCGTTTTCCATCCTTAAGATATAGTCATGTCACACGAAAATAAAAGAATTTTAATACTGCATATGACCTCTTAACCAGTAATGACTTATCCCTATATACTATATTCCGCTGATCGCTCGAGAGTAATGCAAGTTATTTTTGAAAATTAGGATCGACAAATTATTGGATATTAAGATTTTCATGTTTTGCGACGATCAACTGCGGAGGAGACTTAATTATAAAATACTGGTCGCTGGAGGTCTGTTCTAGTAAGAAAAATACAAATCAAAAAATATCTCAAATCGAAATTATTAAATAAAATGCTTCATATACTGATATCTCTATGCTCGTGCTCTTCTGCTTAGTAGTAGCAATCTATGAAACAATATCCCAAGGTCTCTTAACTATGGAGACGCTTCAAATCATTTTTTCAGAAATTTTTTTACATATATAATTCTCGCAGGAGGATTCCTCTACTTTCGCAACAATCAATGATTATATTAAGGGTATTTATTATATATTATTATTTTATTAAATTAATAACTTTAAATGATAGTAAATGTAAAATAAATAAAAAATAGAAAATATATTTTTATATTTAAAAAGTTAGATTTAAATTATAATATAATAAAAAAAAAAATAATTATATATGAAGTGAATATATAAAAAATTAACTATATTATCAAATAAATAAAATAAAAAATTATTTTCTATAAAATAATATTAAAATTATATTTAATTATTTTTAGATTATTATAAATTTTTTTTATAAAAACTTAAAAACTTTTTTTTAAAATTAATTTTATAAATATATACTATATTAAAATAATTTTATTTTTTAATTATATAATAAAAAAAAGTTAAGTTGATTTATAAGCGTAAAAAGTTATAACTTTTAAAAAAATATATTATTAATTTTTAACAAATTTATTAAATTTATTTTTAATGATATTTAATATTATATAATACAAAATTATTATATAACTTTAATTATTATAATTTTTATAATTGTCTAAAGTATAAAAACAATTAATTTCTATGTTAAATTAATGTAATGTCATTCTGTCCTGCATATTAATTAATCAATAGAATTCTATGTTGCTAATTATATGTGTTTTACAAAATTTAAACATTAAAAAAATTGAATAAATTATTGATTTTTATTATAAATCTAGTTATGCTTCAGACTAAGATGATTACTATTTTCTAGTTTATTAAAAAATTTTATAACTTTTATTAATAATAAAGTAATTAATTAATTTACAAATATATAAATTTCAAAAAAATAAACATAATTTAAAATTAAATTATTTTAAAAACTTTTTAATATACTTAAATATTTTCTAATAAAATTAATAAAATATATATTAAACTATATTTATTTATATAAAGATTATATTACTAAATTAAAATTTTAAGAATTAATACTTTTATTTTAATTTTACAGATAAATCTGATAATTAAAAAATTTAAAAAATAATTTTAGTCTAATAAATATATAATTATGATTAATATTTAAAAAATTGGTAAAAAATTTGAAATTTATTAAAATATAAAATTATAAAGATTTAATTAATAATATAATATTATCAATAATAAATAATAATTTAAATAATATACTATTCTAAAATTAGATAACCTTCTTTTGTTATAGAGTTGTTTAATTTTAGATACTTTAAAAAATAAAAATTTAAATTGAATTTAAAAAGAAATTTAACCTATTCAATCATGATTTAAAAATATTAGTTTATTTGATAGAAAGTTGTATATTTAAATAATGATATTATAAAAATCACTTGTGAAATATAATAAAATATTATAATTAAATTTAATTATATGCAATAATGATAAATTATGAGTTCGTAGATATACTAGTTTAAAAATTACATAAATACTTTCTCAGAAAAAGTAAAAATGTTTAAATGCTATTAAAAAGAAATAATTAAATGATATTATAATTTATATATCATTAAGCAAAAAAAACAAGTTATTACTTATGCTAAAGAAAATGAAATAATTAGAGTAATAAATAATTTTAACTTAATAAAGATATAGTTAATGTTGGATTAAGTTAAAAAAATGGGCAGATAAACTGAACTAAAATAGTAAATGAATTGCTTCTGGTTAAAAATGTTTTTAATATCAATTTTTTTTATGCTTAATTATTAATTATTATATTATTATTATTAATAAATTTAATTAATTATAAATTAAATTTGTGATATTATTATATTAATTAATTATTATTTTATTTTAATATTATATAAAAAAAATCAATTATTAAAAATATTAAAATAATCTATATTAATTTTATTAAAATAATTATTTATTTATAATATAGAAAAAAGACAAAACCTTTTAATAACAATCAAAATTTTGATAAAATTATATTAAAATTATAATAAAAGATATGACAAAATTCTTTTAATATAATGAAAGCTAAAACTGTCAAAATTGTATTAAAATATAAAAATGATATAATTTATTTTAAAAAGATTTTGATAGGCATATATAATTTATAATATTTTTTATGCTTAATACCTAAATATTAAATAAATAT
The DNA here is from genome assembly GCA_910592005.1 of Funneliformis mosseae. Classification (NCBI taxonomy): domain Eukaryota; kingdom Fungi; phylum Glomeromycota; class Glomeromycetes; order Glomerales; family Glomeraceae; genus Funneliformis; species Funneliformis mosseae. Next base: position 4,805 of record CAJVPP010003688.1, on the reverse strand, counting down.
TTCTAATTTATTCTAATTTTATAAAGTATTAGCTAATATTATTATATATAATTTATTTAAATAATATTTCTTTATTATTTCTTATATTAAATTTATATTGATAGTAAAGTAAAGCATTTGATAAATTTTTTTTAAAATATTAAATTAAATTTAAAAATAGTATAATCTTTTACAATAAGTAATAAAAAATTAGATATATAAATTTCATATTTAATACTAAATAAAATTAGTTAAATAAAACTATTTACATTAACTTTCTTTTTTAAATTAAAATATTTACAAAGTCAAATATAGTTTATTTTTTCAATTAGCATTATATTGTTCAATATTGTGTAATAATAATTTAATACAGTACAAATTTAAGTTTTATAATAATATTTTACTTTAGGATTAGTAAATTTAATGATATTTATTTTTTTTTTTAATTTATAGTAAATTTATTAATTATACTACTTTTTATTATTATTATTATTATTATTATTATTATTTTAAGTAAAAAAAATAAAACTTGTTTTTCAATTTTAGTAAAAGTATTTTTTTTTTTTTTTTTGAAAACATTCGATATTGAATAATATATAAGAAAAAAAATGCTATGAATTTATATTTATTTACAAAATATAAACATTTTAAATTTTTTATTACAATATTTCTACTTTTGGTATTTAATATATTTATCTCAAAATTAATATTAAAATCAATAGGAATGATGTTATACGTAAATAATAAAAATTATTTCTAATTTGAAATAATGATATCATGTGACATATAATAAAATAAAAAATTTTTCTTATAATGACTTGAAATCAATGCTTTAACGTTAACATAAAAAGGGTTTCAAACTCGTGACACTCTATTTATTTTGTTTTATTTTAAAACTTTTTTTTTCTTTAATTCTATCTACAGTATCTACAGTTTAATAGTTTACAACACCATACAAAAATAATAGTATCTAAAACTATACAAAACATTTCTCGATTAATATTTATTATATATGCGATATCATTCCTAATTCAGCATTTATCATAAAAAAAAAAAAAAAACAAAAAAAAAATTTTTTTTTAATAAGCCAGAAGCACGTTCTTTTGATAAATGCTGATTATAAAACCCACCTGAGAGTTCAGATCCAACCAAGTTGGTCGAAGAACTCCCAGAGCTTGCACGCTTTGTTCACGTCAAAATTAACTAAGCGCTGTGCGTCTACTTTTTTAAATTTTAAATGATCTCTCCGGGCCTTCCCGGCGCCACGGAGGATTGCAAGTTTGCCTCTTAAATATTGTAGAGGTGGCATTCTTAACTTGGAGCAGAGATCCCACTCTTCTTTATGAAGTAGATTGGCTCCTTCTAGTTCCTTGATTTCAAGTGAAGATGAACCCTTCTTCCACGTTATCTTAGGGCTCGTAAAGTTCATTGTTGAATGGTCAATATCCAGTTCATTGATTTGGACTTTCAATTCTTCGAGTCTTAAGACAAATGGATTTTCTTCCTTTTTTTCAACCTTCTTAACCTCTTTCAAAGTTTTCGATAATAGCTTTGGGTTTCTTTTATAAACATCGTAAATATTAACCCGAATTACATAGCCATCCTCCGACGAAGAGTTGGGCGCTCTTTGTGGATATGGTTGCTTTCTGAGCGATCGTCTGTTATTGCGTTGATGTTGACTACATAGTTGTCTAGTATTATTGGCCATTATCGGGGAAATGTTGTTTGATATTTGTATATCATTCATAGTAATTGCGGGGTTGCTTGAAGAAAGAGGAACTCTATTATTAACGATGTTTTTGATTGCGAATTCTGAAGGTTTGATCTTGTCAAGAATATGTTGAGGAGCTTCAGCTAATATCCAACGGACTTTACTGATGCTATCATTGGCGGCGTTAGGGAAGTTAACCTTTTCAAGGATATGTTGAGGAGCTTCGCATAATCTCCAACGGACTCTTGTGTTGTTAGTTCTAGTCTTGTTATTTAAAGGAACTGCTTTATCATTAATAGCCTTAGTAGTCGAAGTAGCTACCACTACACCGTTTCTATTCTTATTGACCAAAGGTGAGGTGCTCGTTTTAGTCTTGTTAACCAAGGGAGCCATGGAGAGACGATATCGTTAAGTTAAATATATTAGAGAAAAAATATATTAACAATTTTGAGGGAAGAATCAAAATTTGTTTAGGAGAATAAGTAAACAAAGATGTGAAAGGGAATTTAAAAAGATGAGAAGTATTTTTTGGTTTTTTTTGGGGGGAAGAAATTTTAATGCAAAAGGTAACTTAAGTTATTTCAAAATCGAAAAAAGACGTTTGTTTGTATTTGAGAGCATAAAAAAAAAAATTTATTTTTCGTCAGGGAAGTTTCATTCGATTTCTATGATTATGGGATGGATCATTTGCATCTCGAATTTGAATGAATTGAATGAATGAATATGAATGAAATGTGTTTCGAGATTTCAAATTTTATAACAAAAAATTTTTTTGTGATTGGAGGATCTGAAGGGTAGATGGAATGACGGATGCAACCCTGAAAATAATTTTTTAAAGTTTTTCTAGAATCATTCTCCTTAAAATGATAAATTAGGATAATCAAATTGTACGATAAATGTTATATTACTGAATTTGACTAAGTTTCTAGTTAATAACTCATTGTTTGTTTATGCAGTAATACATCCACATTTGATTCTATCAAATGTTTAATTTCCGAAATAGACGTAATAAGCTCTAATTCAATTTCTTTTTGGGAAAGTTTACGAGAACTTTACAAAGCCGCAATTTCGTATAACCTCCTGCATTTAATTTTTTTCTTTTTTTTCTTTATTTTTTTTTTTTTGGTTCAAGAATTCTCATAGTCATGCATGCATTTGTCTTGAACACATCTGCCAAATCCCGAATTAACATCGAAAAACCGCGTCTTACAACAGATCAACACGGATCGAGTTAATACAAAATGCGTTCCTAAATATATGAAATTAATCAAATGTCGAGTATCTATCCGAAATATTCAATTGTTCACCGATTGACACGTAAAATTACAATGAAATCAAACTATTGAACGCGCACGTGACGGCTGCGTTGCTAAATACCTCGATAAACGCACAGCATTTATTTGTTGACCTATTGATCTAGATGAATGCAGTTGCATACTAAGACAAATATAGTAAAACGTCAGTATTGTACCCGAGTGCTTTACATCAGATTAATGCTTTATCATAAATCTCGTAGATCGTTGATAAAAAAAGTTTGGTAAATCAAAATCAGATAACTAATTTCTCTCACAATTTCCTCTCGAGAATAAAAATTTTAAATAAAAATGTCGGTTGTTAAAGGAATAGCTGCACCACTTGAAAAATATGACGGGTCCTCATTACGTATTCTAATCGTACATACACGTTGGAATTCTTCAGTTGTAAACGAATTAGTAAAAGGGACAATTGACACCATGACTAAGGAACATTCGGTTAAATCCGAGAATATTACTATTCAAACGGTTGCGGGAGCATTTGAATTACCATTTGCGACCCAACGTCTTATCGCAGCATCAAGACTTCAAGCTACTCCAAATGCAGCAGAATTATTTTCAACACTAGGAGAGAATACTGGACCTCCACCCATTAACTCCAAGACTTTTGATGCAGTTATTTGTATTGGAGTATTGATTAAAGGTTCTACAATGCACTTTGAATATATCTCAGAAGCTGTCAGTAATGGTATTATGAGGGTCGGTTTGGATTCTGGTATTCCTTGTGTTTTTGGTGTTTTATCTTGTTTAACCGATGAACAAGCATTGGAAAGAGCTGGTTTGGGTGTAAGTGAAAAAAAGCATAATCATGGAATTGATTGGGGACACTGTGCTGTCGAATTAGCCATTAAAAATCGTAGATGGATTACTGGTGAAATTTGATTTCATTTAATTTGTGATTTTTTACTAAGCAGATTAGTTCTTTTTCTTTTTTTGATAATTGATTTCATCATTTGTACTGTATAATCTCAACTCAAATAAATAATTTATCTTTTGTTCCCTTTAAAAGAAACAACCTTATTATTAAATTCTTCATTCTTACATCACATTCTACTTTTTTTCTCGCCTTTCCATTCTATTATAAATGTGAATGTGAAACCTTTGAATTTAATTTAAGTCAAGTTTAGCAGTAGAAATCCAAGTTGACTTAAAGCATCATATTATCAAAATCTTTAGATTACAAGATTTTGTCACCATTAAGAATTTTCATATGATCTAATCTGTTATTTCGCGAATGTTTAACAATTTCATTTCCGATATATATCTAATAATTTTTATTTATATAATTCAATTATCCAAAAGGTTCTTGTAATACGAGGACAAAAAATTTTGATGATAAACGTGAGTGATAAAAAGGACTCTGATCAATCAATCTAAGGCGCTCGTCAAGGGTCTCAGGACGATTACCCATAAAGCTCAGAAGCAAGAAAAGTCGACATTTTTTTTTCGTCCACGAATTTCTGTCTTCCGCATCATCTTACTAATTTAGGGTATTCTGCGATCCTGCATTTTTTATTATTATTATTAGAACTGAAGTGCTAATAAAAATAAAAAACGAATAATTCACAAAAATGTTTCAACTTACAATTTATGGTATTCGTCAGCAAAGCTTTATACAAATAAAAAAGAATTACCAAGAGGGAAGGGGGTCAGTTATATAATGTAATTTTTCTCTGTTTAACATAAAATCGAACAAATTGCCAAATTTTTGTTTAATAATTATTTCAATAATGGTCCTACTAAACAAACGTTTTAAAGGGCCAACATCAGGAATTATAGTAAATTAATTAACTTTCCATTTT
>CAJVPP010003687.1:0-11034 GCA_910592005.1 Funneliformis mosseae | reverse complement strand
GAGTCTCAGCACTGACGAGATCTTAATCTTTTAGGTACTGAACTTATATATTATATTAATAAAGGAGTATAATTAACTAAGTATAAAACTTATCCTTTACAAACTCATTAAAACTGTTATAAATTATCTGTAATTCTTTGCATTCATGCAATCCCTTTAATTATTGTTAGTGAACTTCTTATATAATATTGTATTGATTTGCTATATTGACTTGGAGTCTCTGAAGCGTAATCTCTAAAATATCTTTGAGTTATCTTTGTGTTTATTTTATGTGTATCTCACGTATTTATTATTGAGAATAATTCTTTGACGTTATTGTGAATCCCACTCATAATTTCTTGAATAATTATCTTAGTTTTATTTATCCCTTTTGAGATTTTATTTAAAGTTACAAAACTAACATAACATTTTAGTGCTTTTTATAAGGAATGGAAACAATAATTCAGTACGATTTATATGAGTATTCAAGAATTGTTAAGATTAAAAAAGAATATCAACAACACAACTAACTACTTGAAGGAAATTGACATTGAAATCCTTCTAGTAATCAGAAAATTACAATAATAATTGAATACGTTTACTGAATTTCTTAGCTATATCTATATTTATCCTGACATTAGAGGAGGAATCAAAGGATTAGTTACTTATAAAAGAAGTAAATTACTACTTGACATAATCTATTTAGTCAAATAAGAAGTCAAGAAAGAATTAAAAGTCCTCAATAATCACTTATTTGATCTACATAAAGACAGGAATAATCTATTAGAAATCAGAAGAGACTTATTGAATCAACTTAAAGATTTCTACTAGTATATGAATTGTGACCTATATAATAAAATAAGAAAATAACACTCAGACGACTACTTTAAATATTTAGGATGAACATACCTCATAAAATCCTTTGATAAGTCTTGTAGAATTTGTCATCGACCATCTGGAAATCCAAGTGTTCAATTTCAAAGATTCTATCAGTAGATTCACCAACAATATCGTGCATATACATATTCATCTCTAAGTGAACAATATTTTGAAGAAATAGGAAAGTATTTTGATATTAATAATCCTCGTAATCTTGATGCTGAACAAGCAGCAAAGGCAGCAATATCTTTAGTATTTAGCCTTAGATTCACGTGTTACTTTAAACCAGAAGTAATATATCAACATATTCTTATCACCTCATATAACACTAATCATTTTACTTATGAAGAACCCCTTCATTAAATCTTGCGAATATAGCTATGACAGCAGACCAACTCAATGTATTGATAATGCAAATTACAATCAGTATGACCAATAGATTTAATGGTATTAATATTCCAGCACCACCTGCAGCAGGAAGTTTATTGTAAAAGTCGACCCTTTCTATGGAAAAGATAGTGAAGACACTCAAGAATGAATTGAAATGTTCTTAAAAGAGAAAGAAGCTAATGGATGGCTAGACAATAGAAGAATAGCAATAGCAGCAGGAATGTTAAAAGAAGAAGCAGCTGACTAGTACAATCTAGTAAGCAACACAATTAATAAATGGGACAGAGATGCAAACACAGGATTTAGAAAAAGATTCTTAGCATGCTTCTCATCGCAAGAAAAATTGTATAGATAGCAATAAGAATTAATGAATCTGAAATAAGGAAATGAAAAAGTTGAAATCTATGCATCTAAATTCAAGAAGTTAGCAAATAGAGTAGATGCAGGAGGAATTTCAGATGACTTTAAAGTACAAATATTCTTGAGTGGATTAAATAAGAAACTAGCAACTTTAGTTATAATTCAAAATCCATCCAATTTAGATACTGCTATTACTCAAGCTAAAACTATTGAAGCTAGAAGATATTATGCAATAGAATACGATTTTAGCAAGCCAAAAGTTGAAGATGATATTGAAAAATTGTCTAAACAATTTGAACAAATAGTCTTGAATCAAGTAAACATTATAACCGCATTAACCACTAATCCAGCTGAAAGAAAGAGTTACAATCCTTAAGGTAAACCAAGGAAAGAATTAATCTGTTTCAGATGTGGAGAAAAAGATCATATAGCCAGATGATATCTCTCAGAAAAGGTTTTATCTCAAGATAACTGGAGAACCAGAAACAGCGACTAAAATAGAAAGGAAGTAAATATGCTTGAACAAGAAGTCTTCCCAGTAATTAAGAGAAAAAGATCTGAATCACAAAGAGAAACTAATACCAGACGAACTTGATCTTAGACAATTAATGAACCAATGGAGATAATTGAACAAATATCTCAAATAGTAGTAGACAATACTACTAAGCCTAGGAAGAGAATACCTAGAAGACTATTACTTTTGGATAATATTGAACTTTATAACATTTGGAATAATCTTGTATACATTAAAGCTAATGTTAATATGAGACAAATGATGCAATTTAGATTGCAACAACAAAAATTTCTTTGGGAAATGAGAAGACCTAAATTAGAAGAAAATGCAGCATTTACCAGTACTTCAGAAGAAGAAGAATGAACTATGACATTTAGATGTCATGTTAAAATTAAGAAAAACCCTGTAACTACTATTATTGATACAGAAGCTGCAGTAAGCATCATGACACACAAGTTGATAAAGAAACTTAAACTAGATATCAATAAACCTTCACAAATAATTATTGTAACTGCAAATGGACAAAGAGAAAGAGCACTAAGAATAATTAAAAATGTGCCATTAATCATTCAAGGAATTCTTATTAAATAACATTTCAAGTTATTGATTCAACTGATCAAACCTTATTATTAGGAATCGATTGGTATAAAAAAATAAAGTTAATGTTGACTTTGAGAATAATAAAATGATCCTTACTTCTGGATTGGATAAAGCAATAGTTTCAGTACAATGTGTAATTGAAAAAAGAATTTGAGCTGTAACTATTGAGAATGAACTCAATAAAATGATTGAGCAAGGATTAAAATATGATGATGAAGAAGAAACAGATAGCTATGTCGTCAAGATTGAAGAACAAGAAGAAGATACTGATCTTTGAAATTAAGTCTGGGAGAAAGACTTAATTCAATCTTAGGCTGATGAAGTAAAAATATATGAAGAAGATGTTAACCATCCCAAATACATACTCAATATTTTATATGACAAAGATGGTATATTTCTCTCAATCAGAAAAGGAGAAGTTATATATGGAATGTGATAATCTTCTGGAGGAAAGGTAGAAGAAAATGAGTACTTAATTAAAGCAGCAGTACGAAAAACTGAAGAAGAAATTGGAGTAAATGTCAAGGAAGAAGACTTAGAATATCTATTCAATGATCTAGAATTTAATTGCAATGATTATGCTATAAAGATTTCTAAAGGAACTAGATTGAAACAAACTGAAGAAGATAAAAATGGACCTTGGATTCATCTCAGTTTTTTGAAATATGAAGAGATAGCTAAACAAGGAAAAATTACCCCAACCTATATGACATTTATTAATGAAATATTAGATCGAATTATATGGAATAACTTGTCTAATAGTCTTGCAGAAATGATGCAAGCGGAAACTGTAAAAGAGAAAGTTGTAACTCTAAAACAACAAAAGAAAATTGACATTCTGATGGAAGAAAATAAAGATAGATTCGTCATCAATATTTCTGAAACTGGACAATCAACTAGAGTTAAAAGAATTAATGTAGCTCGACACAAAATTAATATAAGAAATGCTGACCTAATTAGGAGAAATTACTATCGAATAATAAAGGAAGAATAAGAATTTATTGATAAAGAAATTAAGAAGATGCTATGTGAAGAAATTATTCAAGCATCTGATAGTCCATGAGCATCACCTGCAATTCTTGTAAAAAAAGAAATGGAAAGAAAGACTATACATCGATTATAGAGGACTTAATAAACTTACGAGAGAAGATGCTTATCCCTTTGCCTAGAATTAATGAAATTTTAGAAAACTTAAATGGAGCAAAATGATTCTCAACATTTGATCTTGCTAGTGGATTTTAACAAATTGAAATGAATCTTAAGAATAGAAAAAAAACTGTATTCGTAGTTAAAGGCGAATACTATAAATTTAATGTTATGCCTTTTGATCTATGCAACGCCTTAGTAACCTTTCAGAAAATGATGAATAAAGTATTAGAAGAATATATTGACTGATTTGTAACAATCTTCATTGATGATATTATTGTTTATTCAAACAGTTTTGAAGAACACTGTGGATATCTTCAAATGCTCTTTTATAAATTGAGGAAAGCAAATTTAGCATTAAATAAGAAGAAATGTGAAATATTCAAAAGAGAATTACGATTTTTAGGACATAAAATTAATGAATATGGAATCTTACTAGACCCTCAAAAAATAGAGAAAGTTCAAGAATTTCCTGTGCAAAAAAATGTGAAACAAATTAAAGGATTTCTTGGATTAGTATCGTATTACAGAAAATTTATCAAGAATTTCTCAAAAATTGCCAAATCTTTGAATAACTTGACGAAGAAAGAAGTTGAATATAACTGAACTAATGAATGTCAAAATGCATTTGAAATCTTGAAAGAGAAACTGACATAAGCTCTAATATTAAGATATTCAGATTTTGATAAAATGTTTTATCTTTTCACTGATGGATTAGGAGTTGTGCTTGCACAAAAGGATGACCAAGGAAAAGAAAAAGTAATTGCTTATACAAGTAAAACTCAATATTCACAAACAAAAATATAGTGCTCAAGAATTAGAATATCTAGCAATCAATTAGGCAGTTAAATACTTTCATCATTACACTTCTTTAAAACCTTTTATCTTAGTAACTGATAATGCAACATTAAAATGATTACAAACTTAAACTGTGAAAAATTGAACTAAAAGAGCTAGATGGTTATTAAATCTTCAGCAATATACATTTCAAGTTCAATACTGTTCAGGAAAAAATAATGCGAATGCTAATGCTTTATCAAGAATTGATTCTGATAATAATGAAGATTTGGACGAAATTGTGAAAACTTACATGATTTCTGTACAAACTAATGATAAATCAGAAAAAAAGGAGATCCAATAGCATATCTCTTCACTAGAAAATAATATACTAAAAGAAAATGATATTAAGTTACTTTTGATAATTATCGACTTCTGGGAAAAGATCAAGTTAAACAAATTGGTAGATTTAATGAATGAAATCTACTAGAAGGAAGAACCTGTAAAAAATGAAATTCCTGAAGAACTTCTGTAGAAAAGAAAAATGCAAAAGGAATATACTTAAGAACTAGAAATTACCCCTACGGTCTTGTCTAAGAGAATTAAAAGAAGAAAGAAAAATTCTTCAATGGAGCTTAAATCTAAGAAGAGGGAAATGTGACAGGTAAATTTTAGATAAATTTAATTGGTAGAATAGGAAGTCAATTTTATTGTCATGTAGATCTTCTATAAAGATCATTTTATCTATTTTATTGCTATCGATCAATTATGTAAATCCTTAGATGTCAATTTTATTGCCTTTAATAATCACGTAGATTATAGATATCCATTTAGTTGGCTGCAGATCTGGCAATTTTATTGATATAGCAACTTTATTGCCTAGTGAAATGGCAACTTTATTTCTTTCAATATATTTAGTTTAGTTTATTTTATTATTTATTCAACATGTATAAATATCTCTGTATTTTTTTTTGAGTCTCAGCACTGACGAAATCTTAATCTTTTAGGTATTGAACTTATATATTATATTAATAAAGGAGTATAATTAACTAAGTATAAAATTTATCCTTCGCAAATCCATTGAAACTATTATACATTATCTGTGATCCTTTGCATTCATGCAATCCCTTTTGTTAATTAACTTATTATATGATATTGTATTGATTTGCTGTATTGACTTGGAGTCTTTGAAGTGTAATCTCTGAAATATCTTTGAGTTATCTTTGTGTTTATTTTATGTTTATTTCACGTGTTAATTATTGAGAATAATTCTTTGACATTATTGTGAATCCTCACTCGTGATTCCTTGAGTAATTGTCTTAGTTTTATTTATCCTTTTGAGATTTTATTTGAAGTTACAAAACCCAACGTAACATTTTGGTGTTCCTTATAAGGATCAAAAACAATAATTCAGTATGATTTATATGAGTATTCAAAAATTGTTAAGATTAGAAAAGAATATCAACAACACAACCAACCACTTGAAGGAAATTAACATTGAAATCCTTCTAATAACCAGAGAATTACAATAACAATTGAATGCCTTCACTGAACTTCTCAGCTATATCTATATCTATCCTGACGTTAGAGGAGGAATCAGAGGATTAATTACTTATAAAAGAAGCAAATTATCACTTAACGTAATCTATTTAGTCAAACAGAAAGTTAAAAAAGGATTAAAAGCTCTCAATAATCACTTATTCAACCTATGTAAAGACATGAATAACCTATTAGAAATTAGAAAAGATTTATTAAATCAGCTTAGAGATTTCTACTAGTACATGAATTGTGACCTATATAGTAAAATAAGGAAACAACACTCAGACGACCACTTCAAATATTTAGGATGAACACATCTCATAAAATCCTTTGATAAGTCTTGTAGAATTTGTCATTAACTATCTGGAAACTCAAGTGTTTAATTTCAAAGATTTTATTAGTGGATTCACCAATAATATCATGCATATACATATTCATCTCTAAGTAAACAATACTTTGAAGAAATAGGATAGTATTTTGATGTTAATAATCCTTATAGTTTTAACACTGAACAAGTAGCAAAAGCAGTAATCTCTTTAGTATTTAGCCTTAGATTCACGTGTTATTTTGAATCAGAAGTAATATATCAACATATTCTTATCATTTTACATAATACCAACACTTCACTTACGGAGAAATCCTCCACCAAATCTTGCAAACATGGCTATAACAGTAGACCAACTCAATGTATTGATAACGCAAATTACAACCAGTATAACCAACAGATTTAATAGTATTAATATTCCAGCATCACCTGCGGCAGAAAGTTCTATTGTAAAGTCGACCCTTTTTATGAAAAAGATAGCGAAGATACTCAAGAATGGATTGAAATGTTTTTAAGAGCAAAAGAGGCTAATAGATGACTAAGCAATAGAAGAGTAGCAATTGCAGCAGGAATGTTAAGGGAAGAAGCAGCTGACTGGTATAATCTAGTAAGCATTACAATTAACAGATGGGATGAAGATGCAAATACAGGATTCAGGGAAAGATTCTTAACATTCTTCTCATCGCAAGAAAAATTACATAGATGGCAATATGAATTAATGAATCTGAAACAAGAAAATAAAAGGTTGAAACTTATGCATCTAGGTTTAAGAAATTAGCAAATAGAGTAGATGCAAGAGGAATTTCAGACGCCTTTAAAGTATGAATGTTCTTGAGTGAATTAAATAAGGAACTAGCAACTTTAGTTGCAATTTAAAATCCAGCTAATTTAGATGTCGCTATTACTCAGGCTAAAACTGTCAAAGCAGGAAGATATTATACAACAGACCACAATTTTAGTAAGCTAAAAGTTGAAGATGATATTGAAAAATTGTTTAAACAATTCAAATAAATGACTCTGAATCAAGTAAACATTATGATCACATTAATCACTAATCCAGCTGAAAGAAAGAGTTACAATTCTGAAGGCAAACCAAGAAAGGAATTAATCTATTTCAGATGTGGAGAAAAAGGTCATATAGCCAGACAATGTCTCTCAGAAAAAGTTCTATCACAAGATAACTGAAGAACTAGGAATAGCGACCAAAATAGAAAGGAAGTAAACATGCTTGAATAAGAAGTCTTTCCAGCAATTAAGAGGAAAAGATCTGAATCACAAAGAGAAACTAATACCAGACGAATTTGATCTCAAACAATTAATGAACCAATGAAGATAATTGAGCAAATACCCTAAACTTTGGTAGACAATACTACTAAGTCTAGAAAGAGAATACTTAGAGGACCATCACTTTTGGATAATATTAAACCTTATAACATTTGGGATGACCTTGTAAACATTAAAGCTAATGTTAATATGAGACAAATGATGTAATTCAGAGTGTAACAACAAAAACTTTTTTAAGAAATGAGAAGACCTAAATTAGAAGGAAATGCAGCATTTACCAGCACTTAAAAAGAAGAAGAACAAACTATAGCATTGAGATGTCATGTTAAAATTAAGAAAAACCCTATAACTGATATTATTAATATAGGAGTTATAGTAAGCATTATGACGCATAAGTTGATGAAGAAACTTGGACTAAATATTGATAAACCTTCCTAAATAATCATCATTACTGCAAATTGACAGAGAGAAAGAGCACTAAGAACAATTAAAAATATGCTATTAATCATTCAAGGAATTCTCATCAAAACAACATTTCAAGTTATTGATTCGACTGATCAAACCTTATTATTAGGAATTAATTGGTGCAAGAAAAACAAAGTTAATGATGACTTTGAGAATAATGAAATGATCCTTACCTCTGGAATGGATAAAGTTATAGTTCCAGTACAATGTGTTATTGGAAAAAGAATTTGAACTGTAACCATTGAGGATGAATTTAATGAAATAATTAAGCAAGGATTAGAATATGACGATGAAGAAGAAACAGATAGCTATGTCATTGAAATTGAAGAACAAGAAGAAGATACTGACCTTTGGAATCAAACCTGGAAGAAAAACTCAATTCAGTCTTGGGCTGATGAAGTAAAAATATATGAAGAAGTCAACCACTCCAAATATGTACTCAATATTTTATATGATAAAGATGGTGTATTTTTCTCAATCAGAAAAAAAGAAGTTATGTATAGAATGTGGCAATCTCTTGGAGGAAAAGTATAAGGGAATGAGAACCCAATGAGAGCAGCAGCACGAGAAACTGAAGAAGAAACTGGAGTAAAAGTTAAGAAAGAAGACTTAGAATATTTATTCAATGATCCAGAATTTAATTGTAATGTATATGTAACAAAAATTCCTAAAGGAACTAGATTGAAACAAACTGAAGAAGATAAAAATGGACCTTGGATTTGTCTCAACTTTCTGAAATATGAAAAGATAGCTAAACAAGAAAAAACTACCCCAATTCACATGACATTTATCAATGAAATATTAGATTGAATTGTATGAAATAATTTACATAATAGTTTTGCAGAAACTATGCAAGCGAAAACTGTAAAAAAAGAAGTTATAACTCTAAAACAACAAAAGGAAATTGACGTTCTGATAGAAGAAAATAAAGATAGATTTGTTACTAACATCTTTGAAACTGGACAATCAACCAGAGTCAGAAGAACCAATGTAGCTCAACACAAAATTGATACAAGAAATGCTAACCCAATTAGAAGAAATTACTATCGAATGACAAAGGAGAAACAAGAATTTATCAATGGAAAAATTAAGAAGATGCTATATAAAGGAATTATTCAAGTATCTGACAGTCCATGGGCATCACCTACAATCCTTGTGAAGAAAGCAAATGGAAAGAAAAGACTATGCATCAATTATAGAGGACTTAACAAACTCACAAGAGAAGATGTTTATCTTTTACCTAGAATTGATGAAATTTTGGAAAACTTAAATAGAGCAAAATGGTTCTCAACATTCGACTTAACTAGTGGATTCTAGCAAATCGAGATGAATCCTAAGAATAGAGAAAAAACTGCATTCATGATTAAAGGTAGACATTATGAATTTAATATTATACCTTTTAGTTTATATAATACTTAAGCGACCTTTTAGAAAATAATGAATAAAGTATTAGAGGAATGCATTGACTAATTTGTGACAGTCTTTATAGATGACATTATCGTTTATTCAACTGTTTTGAAAAATACTGTGAACACCTTCAAATACTCTTTTACAAGTTGAGAAAGGCAAACCTTGCATTAAATAAAGAAAAATGTGAAATATTCAAAAAAGAATTACGATTCTTAAGACATAAATTAATGAATATGGAATCCTACCAGATCTTTAAAAAATAGAGAAAGTTCAAGAATTTCCTATACCAAAGAATGTAATACAAATTAAAAGATTTTTTGGATTAGCATCGTATTACAGAAAATTTATCAAGGATTTCTCAAAAATTGCCAAACCTCTAAATAACTTGATGAAGAAAAGGGTTGAATATGACTGGACCAATGAATATCAAAATGCATTTGAAACCTTGAAAGAAAAACTGACGCAAGCTCCAATATTAGGATATCCAGATTTTGATAAAATGTTCTATCTTTTTACTGATACCTCAGGAATTGGACTAGGAGCTGTGCTTGTACAAAAGGACGACTAAGAAAAAGAGAAAGTAATCACTTATGCAAGTAGAATTCTTAATATTTATGAATAAAACTATAATGCTCAAGAATTAGAATGTCTAGCAATCAATTAGGCAGTCAAATACTTTCATCACTACACATCTTTAAAACCCTTTATTTTAGTAACCGATAATGCAGCATTGAAATGGTTACAAACTTCAACTGTGAAAAATTGAACTAAAAGAGCTAGATGGTTATTAAATCTTCAGCAATATACATTTCAAATTCAACACCGTTCAGGAAAAAATAATGTGAATGCTAATACTTTATCAAGAATTGATCCTGATAATAATGAAGATTCTGATGAAATTGTGAAAACTTATATAATTTCTGTACAAACTAATGAAAACTTTGATAAATCAGAAGAAAAGAAAATCCAATAGCATATCTCTTCATCAGAAAACAATGTGAAAGGAAATGACACTGAATCTTATTTTGAGCAAGAATTAATGAATCAATTTGGAAATCACTCATTGATTACTGTTAGATACTAATGTCCAAAAGATGAAATGATTGAAATTTACAAAGAAAATATTAAAGTCAAACAAGTAATTGCAAATCAACCAATTACCAAAGGAGGCTCTAAATGCATTGACTTTTGTGATATTGAAAACCATCACATTCATATGTACTGCAAGGCATGCAAACGTAATTTACCTTATGAAATTATTTTTCATAACTGTATTATTGGATTTGAATGTGGCAAAATTCATCCTGACATGAACCCTAATTATTTAACTAATGACTTATGGTGGACTGAACCTTTACTTGTTCAA
>CAJVPP010003686.1:0-11034 GCA_910592005.1 Funneliformis mosseae | reverse complement strand
TTTAACCCGATTTGGATTTAAATTGGCTGATCTATGTGACTTTTAATTTTATCACTGATCGTCCAAAGACTTTTGCACCAGACTGTATATTGAATAAAGCGAATATTTTCCTAAATTAATCTATTTTTTAAATGATTAGCTATCATAATATAATTTTAGGCTTTCTGCTTGAAATTCAGATTGAGTTAAATGATTATTATCAATATTCTAATCTCAATAACTTGGGATTCGAATCATTGATTATTTTTTCAAAAGAATATTTGAATATTCGAGTATCCTAATAAGACACATTCAGAGACTTGTTACCATGTTAAATAACTGTGATACTGTTAGACATTACCTATAGTTACACGGTACGTTTGTATTTGTGAATTTTCGAGTCCAATCCTTTTTTTTCGAAGAGTATTATCAGCTAGAAATTATTAATTAGATGGATGGATTATGCATTTATAACTTCGCAATAAAATTTCACAAAATTTTGAAAACAATTTTTTTTCCTTAAATGAAATAATTTGATTTAAAAAAGGTCGCAAAAACTTTGATCTTGACGGCGCAGTAACCCGATGATCGTTAATCCCATAATACTTGAAAAATGTATAATATCCCGAATTCAATAGTCGTTGATCATCAAGGTTTGATTATTGTTCCGTTGTGAACTAATTGAATGATCATTCCTATGTGGGTAATTTTGACTCAAAAGTAGTCCAAAGAGTGGAATATGTTAGTATTTTACTAACAATTTTGTTTTCTTCAAGAAAATAAAAATAATGAATGGCATCTCAGTTAATGAAAATGTCATCTTTGTCTATCATTATATAGACTCAGTTTGATTCTTCGATGTTTTTTTTTTTATAATCCTAGATTTAATTTTATAAAATAAACAAATAAATAATAGTACCTTCCAAATCATTTTGGTCGTTATTTGAAATAAGCAGTAAAGATGTAAATGATTTTCTTTGGTGAAATAAAAATGATGAAGAACGTTTTTGAATATGGAAATTAGATCGTATTCTAATTTATGAAAAATTCTTGAAACTTTTTTTTTACAAGCTTATGTAATAAATAGAAATTTATTTGTTCATATCATAAGATTAACTAGAAAACAATACGTTATCGAGAATACGTAATAACTAATAACGTCTAATTATTTTCATGGTTTTTATAAACTATTTATCACATCGACCATTAAACACTAATTCTCATTTTTGGTTATATTGTAAATTTTAAATAATTAAAAACTGAATATTTGAAAAAAAAAATCCGACCCATTTCCTAGAAAACCCCATTAACGAAAAGAAACCATTGAATACATTGGTAAAAATCGTGAGAATGAAAACCATTAGAAAACCAGTTTTATTTTTTAGGAAATGGATAAAATTGTTTTGGACATACGATAATAATTTATAAATTTTAGGTTTGATCCTAGTTATAATCTTGTTTATTTTCACGCTATTCTTTTGTCTTCATAAAATTTACACCATCACAAGCACAAACTTATTAACGTAGTGATTTCAAAATACGTAATCAAATAAATTATGAAAAATTATATAAAATCCTTCATAATTTTTTTTTCTTTTAATTAATCTAAGGCTAAATTAAAGATAAAATAACCATTTCCTATCATGTCATCAGTGTAAAATATAATAGTGAATACAATTTTATTTGGAAACTCAATTTCTTTAGATGTCTGATATACAAGGTAAAAAGTAACGAAACTATGAGGCGTCTGGTTCAGTGATTTTTCAAGTGCAACTTAAATTTATTTTATCGTTTAGTAGTTGAAATTTCAATAAAGTCGTCCCAAAATTTAATCTTTACATTTTTTAGATGAACACGAAATCAATTTCCAACCTCAAATTAATGTTATTGTAAACCCAAACGAACTTGTCGAACTTTTCGCCCAAACTTTACCGGTCCCGTACTCAAATTACTCACAACCTCCGATTCGAATAGCCCGACTTAAAGGTACCCAGATCCAGGTGTAGCAAGGGTCGAATTTCACATGAATCTCTATGACGATTTGTAATTAAAAGTTTTTAAATTCTTTTTACATCTACTTTTATTAAATTAGTTTCTATAAATTTTATAATTTTAAACATGTTAGTTTAGCTTGCTCAACTGTCCAATTGTAACTTAAAAATTTATTCAAGATGTATTGATGAATTCACGCCGAACCGAATGGCGGCATCACTAATTACCTTAGCATCTTTGACATTTGCTGCAAATTTTCACTCTTCAAGGTCCGAGTCCTGTTCGATGCATTAAATTCTACATAATATTATTTGAGTTTGTAAGTTCTTTAGTAGAACTTTCCAATAATTTTAAAGAATATGTAAGATTATTACCCGATACTTAGTATTTTTGTTTTCAGAATTGTTCTTGCAATTGTTAGTTTTGTTTATGTTGGGTCTTGGTGCTGATGGTGTGATTATTTTCATTATTAAATTTGTTCAGAAAAACGTTGTAAAGAGTTCTTGCCCAAATTTTAATATTCTGAATTGAACTTATGAACAAATTGAAAAATGATAACCAGAGTTGCCGAATCAAACGTAACATTAGATTATGATTTGATAAGACAATTAGTCCTTCGAACTGGTTTAATTATCGTAAATACTTCTACTTTCTTTATATATTCAATAAAAAATAACTTATGTATGTATATAACAACTTTTTTTATTTCAAGTTTTTTCTCTCCAATAAAGTGTTATCAGCATGTAAACTTTTTTTTTTTGAAAAGATCAGGAAAGAGTTGCCTATATACTGTAATTATAAGAATCGAAACAAAACTTTTATTGTTGAACGGGTTCCAGTATGATGAAGACAAAATATCCAACTATAAGATCTAAACAATTCCGATTACTTGTGATATTTTTTTCGGTTTAAAGTTTTAACTTAGTTTAGAATTATTTTTATTTTATTTATTTTATTGATAGCATGCCTAACGATTGATGTGATTTAAACTTTCTGATCAAGAAAAATTATTTAATCGATAAAAGAAACACTTTTTTTTATAATAATAAAGCAAACAAAAAAAATAAATAAACGTTGAAATATCAAACTGACATTTAAATGAACTTTCACTCCTATATTTAACAAACTCATCTTGATCTTATTATGAAGCTTGATAATCCTATTGCAAATTGTCATTTCACTTCGCTTTAATCGCTTTTTCCTCATCGTCCCTTAAGATTTGCAAGAAATAATGCATAATTAGAATCTTATTTTGAGAAATTAAGGGGATTTTTTATTTTTATAAGGAAAAGGATGTCAGGTTCGATGACAAGGGCCGGTTGACATCATATATATATTTTTTGATATTAATAAACTCTCACACATCATAACTTTAATAAATGTAGACTCTATTTTTCATATCACTCACCCTCTTCATGAATGTCGCGTTCTCTAACAACATTATAAAGTTAAATCAATATTTCTGTCGATTAAATGAGAATAAACGTATCGATATTGGCTCTTAAACCCTGTTTGACTGAATTGTAAATTTTCGATCCATTTCCATGGATAATCGAAAAAAGTAGTTATTTTGTTGGCTAAGTAAATATCTATCTAGTAAGAGACAAAAAAATATTAAAACAATGAATACAACGAGACAAACGTATTGTGAATGTTAAATGTCTAAAAAACTTTCAAAATGGGTTTACGAATCTTAAATGATCGACCGAATTTATTGTATCGACCATAAGTTATAATACATGTGTCTGACGATAAAAGTTTTCTTCTGAGTATCTTAAAATAGGTTCATGCGTAACCTTTTAAGAATATTATTTTATAATGATAATTTTATATCTTCTTTTAAAATTGATAGCTTTATTAAGGATGCTATTGCACTTTATCAGTTTAATCAGATAAATTAACGGATTATTATTCAATTTATTGTCGAAAGCGTGCTTAAGAGATACTATAGCATAATATTCTCAAAAGTATAGCACTTAACTTATATTGTTTCAGAATAGTAATTTTCCGTTCTGATTGTTATCGTAAGTGTTAAATGCACATGCCGAATTGTCGTGCGTTATGCAAAATTTTCGTAAAAAAGTCTCGAATAATCTTATTATGCTCTTTTGTCACTTTTATCACTTTATTATAAATTAATCGAGTTGGGCTAATATTTGTTTTAATATAAATGGATTCAATGACTTTTTTTAATCAATATATTGCTAGTGGGGCTCATTCAATCACTAATTTTTTAAAATCACCAATCGTAAATAATTGATTTATAATAATCATTACAAAATTCGAAATTAAATTGAAATTTTTTGAACATAAATACCAAATGATGTTAATTTTACGAAAACATTTTAACGTTAAGGGAAGGTAAATCTAATTACAGTAAATTCAGTGGCACAGAGAAATTAAATGCCGATTACAATGAGGAGAATTACAAAAGGGATTTCCACTGATCATTTTTTTTTTCAATATAAATCAAACTAATAAAAAACATTATAATCTTTCTTCAACATAGGTAAAGCACACAAAATTGTTATTTTGCAAGAACTTACTGACAAATCAAAAGGTGAAACACAGCGACAATGCCGACACTTATCAAAAAGTAGTCTAGGACTACGCTCCCCATTCATTTTGTTTTTTTTTTATAATTTCCTTTTTCATTTTTTCATTAAATAAAAAAAATATATATATATAAATAAACACAAATGGCCTTAGTTAAATCTGCTGGTCAGTGAATTCACTCCCTGAACTTAAGAACCAAAAATATAGAAAAAAGTATCCTCTCGTTTTGTACTATTGGCAAAGCAAGTAGAAAATATGGGTTCGCTTGTCCTATGTCCAATTTGCGTCGAAGTGCTTCTGCTAGTTTAGCTTTAGATGGTTTCTCTTTTATTTCTTCTACGAATTTATCCAATTTTATTATACAAGCTTAACGAAAAGTCCGTACGCTTAGGCTCTTTAGGATCACGTCCTTGATAACAATTTAGAATTGAAACACAACGATAACGTTAACTTTTATCAAGAGGTAATGGATGTTTTTAAATCAAAATGAGTGTCATTATGATTATTAATTTTATTAACTACTGTACATTAGTTGTACGCTCAGGAATCTATTCATGGAGAAAGAAAAAACGCGTCTAAGTAGAATTGTTAACAGATTATGAAAACAATAACCTAATTTTCAACATTTATACTGAAATCGAAACCTTTCGGTTTCGATGGGTTTCTATTTCGAAACCTCAGGATTTCCCGGCAACCTTACACCACCACCACCTCTTCTACTCAACTCTCGGAACCAATCGTTTTGGTCTGTCTTGGAACCTTTGTGTACTTATGGGTATGTTTAGAGAATTAATATAATAGGTTATTATAAATATTTGTATAAAAAATTGAAAAATTGATGTGATTTTTATTGTAGCATACTGGGTGCGATTTAACTCACAGATTGTTTAAAATGTCTGTATTAAAAGGTTTTCCTAACGCTTCAGAAAATAAAATCAAAATACACATTTTTTCCTTACAATCTTTTTATATATGTCGTTTTCGTAATTTACAAAGCTTAAGTTATATTTACATGCACAAACTGTTTAAACTTTAAAAATTTTTTTTTTTAGATGAAATATTCCAGCTTCAATTACCAAAGCGACTGGAACTCTGAAGTTGCACGAAGCTGAAAGCAGACATAAAACAAACGAACATTATGATCGTCTTATTTTTCTATTATGACGGTACGCTAGAATTTATTTTTGCTATAATTTAGAGATTGTAATCATTATAGCCTTATAAATCTTTTTATTACAGATATTACGGACCTTCTTTAAATCTATAATTACTATGAATCTTTTTTATTTTTTAAACAAAAAACAATTCCTTTAATGTTAAAATTAATCTATGACGATAATAAGATCTTTATCGCTTTTACTGTCACTTTATACTTAATTTCAATAATTCTTTTGCAATAAAAATATCGCTTAGTTCTCAAATGAAATCATGTGTTAATAAGGAAGTAAAGATACGATTAATTTACTACCTCTGAACAAAGCAAAACGAAGTTAAATCCTTTCATAATAGGTGTTCAATTAGTTAGGGCTGTATAGTCTTAATCAAATACTTATGATTGAAAAAGGAGGAAATGGCAGGTCCGATTGTCGGAAATATGAGATCTATCATCGAAGATAGCTGTAATTTTGGAGCCAAGGCGGCACCCGCAAAATGAATTGACTTTGCTAATTCGTGTAAGTAAAGTATTATGATTTTCGTAGAATTTAGCTTGGACTTTTTTTTACCTGTTTTATTTTTTTTTTATTATTAGTCCGGAACGAAGTGAAGGACTATATATTTCTATGAAAAGTCCGATGTTTGCCCGCCCGCTCGTTAATTGAGTCGATGCTGATTGGCTTTTGCAATTTTTTTTTTAGCTAAGATCGTTCCGGTCTTAACAACGTTCCCCTTTCCTAGTATATATAATTTGCTTTAATAGTCAGTTAGTAGGCCAAACTTTTGGACCCAATAATAATGGCAGTATTAACAACATTTCAAGAGGCTCATCATGATTATTTCTTCACCAGATTACAATCCTGGATATTGTTAAATTGATTTTTATTGTCAATGAAAATGATATCAATGTAATAATTAAATTGTTGACTATATAGTTATAGAAATACCTATCATCAAGAGATTTGCAAGTGCCTTTCAAATTCTTTTTTTAATAAAAGTAATTGATCACCTTTACAAATCCTCGGCCAGCAAGTCATAAGAAAACCAAAAATAATTAAAAACTTTACTTCTGATAAAGATCATGAAATTTTTTATCATAAAGGTAAAATAAAAATGCTATATCTTGAGAAAGAATAATGAATAATTTTTAGGTTTATTTGGATATAATGAAATCTAAAACCTCTTCTTACAAAATAAAGAAATAATTATTGCATTAACAAGCCTTTTTAGCTCAAAATACGCGCGAGGAACCATGATCAGAGGATATGTTATATCGTGGGCTCTCAGTTGTTCGGATGTATTTTTTTTATATTATCGGGCCTTTTAATTAGTGGTTGGTCTGAAATTTCGTTAGACCTTTTAGTGTGAGAACTTGTGTTTTGTATGCAGTTAATGCATAGGCATTCTGAATTGTGGCGTCGTGATGCTAGAACACCATTGATGTTGAAGTATGATGTTATTTTTTGTATGTTATATTATCAGTCATGGGAAAGGTTATCTCTATATTATTGTTGTCTGTGATTTTTGTCACTACTCCGATGCTTCCATTACATATTCCATGTTCGAAGAGATTATTGTTTAAGCACATCATTCACGCACCTTCTTGTATTTTTATATAGAGTTTGGTAGGTTGGTATGATTTTTGAGTCATTTCGTTATCAATTATCTGCTTGTTAAGGTTATCTATAGATTTTGATATGATAATTTCTGGGATTTTATAATGTTTCAGGCGAAACTATTATTCAAAATCTGAAACGTTTCGCCCAGAGAATTTTTCTATGATCTGAAACCTCCGAAACCTTAAATTTGGAAAGATTTTTGCGGATCAATTTGGCGAAAATAGTTTCGCCCAAAACACAAAGTTGAGCAGTTTTGTGAAGGCTAAAAATGTGTTTGTGTTTATCATTACATTTAGGTTGGTTGATTCAGAGATTTTTAAGTTTATCTTGATTTTAATGTTTCAGAGAGTTGTCCAGTTCTCAATTCTTGGAGGAGGTTGTAGAAGTCTGGATCATTTTGTTGTCATTTTGGTTGTGATAAGAAGAGAGGAAAAAATAGTTTCATATTGAGAAATAAAATATATATTATCCATAATAAGGGATAGTTGGGTAAGTCACCTACTGTAAGAATTGGAATTCCTCCAAATGATTTATGATTTTGTGTAATAAACTGAATGTGTTGCTTATAAAAGTCAACAGTTCACTGGATACCATAGAAATTTCTTTAATTATGATTGCTTTTAAGTTTTAGATTATGTAAAGTTTTGAATTAGTTAATGGTGATTTTGTTGTAATATTATAATTTTTAAAATATTCTAGGTAGGTCATATTTTCGAATATTTTATTGTTTAGTCTATCATAATATTTACTAATTGCATTATCAAAATATGATTTATCATGTTCATTTGTCATTGTTGATTTGCATATACTGTATAATGAAAGATGGGTTAGAATTGAATGATCGACCAAGTGCAAGTTATTCTTTTCTCCAAAATTTATAATTAAATAAAATGCAAGCTGCTAATAATTCAAATGAGTGGATTGAAGAATATATTTCAAATAAAATATCAAATACTACGATTACAAACATTTTAATAATCAGTAAGGGTGGATTTGGAAAAGTTTATCGTGCAAATTGGAAAAATATAAACAACCTTTCGCTTAAAATCGTTTAATGACTTTTACGATGTTGAAGAACTTGTTCGTGAGCTAAAGGCAAATACAATATTAGTTTGGTTTATTTAGTATAAAATCATCTAATTGATAATTTGTTTTGTAATAATTTAGCTCGAACTTCATTGTGAAGTTGATTTTCATGATAATATTATTCATTTTCGTGGGATAACTTCAAAAAAAAAGTATTTAATGTTTATTTCTTTTATTTTTATTTTTATCTTATTTTTAACCCATTTCTTTTTTAAACAACTAGAAAAACAAAATGATCAATTAAAAAAAGTATGTTGTTTTGATACACAAATAAAAAAGCTTATCAAACATCCCGATTCCTTAACAACTATATGCCCCAAATCCTTAAAATCTCAAATACGAGCTCTATGCGTTTGAAATAATAGATTTAACTTTAACCTTCTTTAATGTTCAAGATTTTCTGAGTAACTATAATAAACATTCTTGGTAAGCAAATGGCAAAAGTCAAAACTTATATTTCGACGGATTTGTTAATAAGACTCATATAATTTTTGACTTTGACAAGATTTAAATATGGTTTTGAGTTTCGACGGTTTGCTAATGATTCTTCGAAACCTGATTTTTCTAAGCAACTGTAATAATTTAAAAAGAAATCCCGATAATTTATATTTTATCCTTTTTAATAAGCGAATATCAGAAAATTTGCTACGATTATTTTACAAATTTATAGACAATTTGTAATATTACTTGAAATATTAAAGACATTTTCATCAAACTTTCTCTTTTAACTTGTTAATTATTTTCAGTAACATTTATATGCTCTTAATGATTTAAATTGAATTACTAATTGCATTTTACATCAACTAATGAAATTTATACGCCCAAATGCGGATTTATAAGAATTTTGATTTAAACCCAATGGCTTTTATCATTTAAAAAGAGAATATCGGAATTTAATACGTCATATTCAATAGAATTAAATTATGTATTTAAAATTTAATTAGTTTTATGCGGTTTCAGCTCTTTCTTGATTACAAAAGGTAATTTATTTTAGCTCTTCACCTCGAGCACAAATTAAAAACGTTTATTATACCTTTTTCTTCAAGAATGTTCAAAATACAAAAATCTACTTTTCTAAAATATTTAGCGGCATACTATTACCGTACCGAATTCTTTAACTTTCAAAATTTTTCACATAAATGTTTAAACTTTACCAGAAACTTTACGGGAAATAATTCATTCCAATTTTACAAATATAAATTATATTTCTTCTCCAGCCTCCCTAAAAAATCATATCACTTACATTGAATGGATTTTGGCTTTGGATGAAATAACCAAAAAGAGTAGTTTTTTGACCGAGACATTTTCTTATAAAAAAACTAGACAATAAATATAATATTAATAATTGCAAAGCACAATAACTTATAATTATTGTTCAAAACCTATTCGTAAATGCTTTGTTAGTCAAGTTTCATATTAAAACCGTAGAGATTTTAAAAATTAAAAATTATTTAATTGAATATAAAAATTGAATATTATTTACCGAAAATGGTTCATCAAGAGGTAGATACAAACCCATATAATCGATCAGTTTACATTAATAGATACTCGCTGTTAATAATAAAATACATACAATTAGACTAAACCACTCCCAAAATCCAAATTTAAATTGGATTTTAAAGTTAAAAGCATTTTACCCATTCGGAATTTTAAAATACAGATATCATGATGTAAAATTTATGCACACTCATTAATAACTCACAAGCGGTAACTCCTTTTTTATAATCAATTAGTTATTTAGAAATAGTTTTAAATTCAATATTTTACTAGAGTCGGCTCCAAAGAAACTCAACTGGATCGAACTGTTTATCCCTATTGGAAAATAACTTAAAATAATTAAAACTTCAATTAAAAGCGCCGAGATCGTAAAATTTAAAAAAAAATTTATTTGATCTACACAGTTTATACACAGTTTTTGAAATAGAATATTCGGATTTAAATCCGGATCCGATTTATAAAATTAAATAAATCCGGAATTAAAAACAAACCCTGTTCCAAATTTAAAACCTGCTCGATAAAGTATGTATTATTTTGGAAACTTTGTTCTAATTTAAAATAAATAGCAAAAAAAAAAATCGTTTTTATTTTCTACATTGTGATAAAATAAACCTTGCAAAACCGTCAAATTCGCAAATTTGTTATCGAAACTATTGAAACCCATCGAAACTGTCGAAATAATTTTTGATAAGTATCAACTTTTGTCATAATGGTTTACTCCTTACAAAATGGACAATCTTGTAACTCTGGCACATCGCAACAATCCCAACGAATAATACGTGCACAGGTGCAATCTAATTGCCTTTTCACCAAGCTTGAGCGTTTCTCACTAGAAGCAGGAGCTGAGTAAGCAACATTACTGAGAGCTAAAATGACGTCAATAAGAATGTAAATGTGAATTTTCATCATGACTTTGAAGGATCAATTTCACAAATGTTTTATAATATGTGAATTTTAAAAATAGATTCTTGTTGGAATGTAGCTTAAAGACGTGTATTTATAAGCAAATCAGATTAGAGTTACAATTTAAATTCTTTGAAATGCGATAATAAAATTCCTCACTTTATATAGTATTTTTTAAGTATCAGGCTTACTGGGCTTATCCTTAAGAAACTTGTATTTGCTTGCTATAGATTCTCATAAAGAGCGT
>CAJVPP010003685.1:0-11034 GCA_910592005.1 Funneliformis mosseae | reverse complement strand
GAAAAAGAAAATTTAGAAGAGTTAGATGATGATATTGAAATTGTTAGCAATTAATAATTTGATTCAAAATAAAAATTTTCTTACATAATATTTTTTCGTGTATTATTAAAAGATTCATGCCAGTCCTAAAAGTAAAGAGAATAAAATGTTAAAAATATTTCTTATTACTAATATGTTAAAAAAATACACTTTGTTTGCTATTACTCACCTTTAACAAGAATCAGAAGCTGACGACTGGACAGATTGCGAGGAGAAAAACCCAAGACCCACATGAACAGGATGCCAAGAGGCAAAAGAAAAGCCCATAATGATATTACGACATTAAGTGAATCCTACAAAAAGAAAAAAAATGTTATTCAACAAATCAAGGATGGAAAAATTAGTTATTGAGGATAAAAAAGATCAAGGAGAAACTGACCGAGTTCAGTTCCAAAGTTTAAATATCGGTATTTAATCCATTCGTTTAAGTTCGTTAAAAGTATTATCCTTGGGTAACGTTTGTAAGAGTATCGGAGCAATAAAATTCTGTTAAGAAGTTGAGTAAAGTTGGTAGGATAGTTATCGGGGTATTGGAGCAATCAAGTTTCGTAAAAAAAAATTCATTTTTTTTTTAAAAATCGAAAAAATAATAAAAAATATCCCCTCCCCCCGATAAAAAAAAACCCGAAATAAAAAATGTTTAATCATCCGTTTGTACGACCCTGAACACCAAGATTAGGATAGATGAAGCGATAAAATATAATTTATTTAAAAAATATCCTCACCCCTCCGATAAAAAAAAACTAATATAAAAAAACTTTAAAAATAAAATTAAATATTCGAAAAAATAATTAAAATATTCGAATTAAATATTCGAAAAAAAATAAAATTAAAATATTCGGAAAAAAATAAAAAAAAAAAATTTATCCGAAAAAAAATTTCCGGTATAAAATCAAAATTAAGCACCCTTACTAATTTTATCCATCACGTGATTGCAAAAAGGGGGTGCTTAAATTTGAGATTTTACGGTAGCTTTTAAATTATTTATATATTAAAAATAAATTCTTTTTTAAAATTTTTTAAAATTCTTATTTTAATTTCTATTAAAGTAAATTCATATAATATTATTTTTATAGATATAGTGAAAAATATAATTTTATTTTTATTATTTAAAATAATAACAAAATTTATTTTCTTTTTTAATTAAAATTTTACATATTCTTCTTATTTTATATTTTTTTTATAATCAATTTTAAATTTTATTTGAAAAATCAAATATATATTATTATAAAAAAAATTTAGTAATCTTTTTAATATTTAAAAAAATAAAATTTATAACTAAATTAATTTTTTAAAGAAGTGATTTACATGCTACTTGAGATAATATCTAATTTTTATCATTCTTATAAAATTAAATTTGATTAGTTAAAAATTTAATAAATAATATAAGAAAAAATAAAATTTTTATCAATTTTTTATTGTTTTAAATAAAGATTAATTCTTTGAATATAATTAAAATTACAAATTTTTTTAATTTATTCTTTAACTAAAACTAGCTAAAATCCACTTTTATTATTTATTCATTTAATATATATATATCAGATGAATAAATGATTATTTATTAATAAAGATAATAATGAAAATTAAAATTAAAATTTAAAATAATAGTATTCAAAAAATTTGAATGTTTAGAAATATATTTATTTCAGAATATTAGAATTTTTAAGATATTAGTTTTAAAAAAATTTTATAAGAATTATGATCTAAAAATAGTAATATTAAAAAATAAATTTTATTAAATCTAATTAGAATTATTATACTACTTCTTTTCCTTTGCATTTTATATAGATATAACCTCTTTTATATAATTTATATAACACTAGTCAAAATAGTTCAAATCGGCTAAAAATCAGATGGCTGATTTAGGCTAATTTTGATACTATTTATGGCTGATTTTTCATCTTTTCTGATCGGCATAAACAGGTGCTGATCGATGCTGATTGATCCCAATCAGACGTGATTATTCAGAACTTAAATTCAACTATAAATCAACCTAAAATTGGCTTCAATTCAGTAATAATTCAGACGCTGATAAATATTGATCGACTTCAATCAGATATAGCTATTTAGCATCAATTTAAAACTTAAATAACCATAAATCAGCCTTAATTCAGTATCAATTCAGCAACAATTTAGATATTGATCAATGCTAATTAACTCTAATTAGATAAGCAATTTAGCATCAATAATCAGTATATTTTATTTATTAAATTTATTAAATATTAAAATTTTTTATTAATAATAAAAACCTAATATAAATTTACAAAAATATAAAAATATAACAAAAAATATATTACTAAAATCTACTAATTAATTTTCTATTAAAAATAAAATAATAAAATATGATTCATTTCCTTTTAAAATTCCTGTAAATCATCCTAAATATAGATAAATAAATAATATATAATAAAAATATGATTCATTCCTTCTGAAATTGCCTAAAAAATGTAAAAATAATAAATATAAAATGTAAAAATAGAAAAATCAACCCAAAATTACTTAAAAAGCATAAAAAATAATAAAATTGACCTATTTTCATTCCAAATCATCTGAAAAAACATAAATATAATAATAAAAAATTGATCTGTTTCCCAAATCATCCAAAAAAAAATAAAAAATAATTAATAAAATCAACCTGTTTCCACCTAAAATCGACCAAAAAAATGTAAAGAAAATAATAAAATAATAATAAAATCGACTTGTTCCCACCCTAAATCACCTGAAAAAATGTAAAGATAATAATAAAAAATCAACCTGTTCCCTAAATCGCCTAAAAAAATGTAAAAATAATTAATAAAATAAGTTTGTTTTTATCTAAATCATCTAAAAAAATGTAAAGAAAATAAGAAAATAATAATAAAATCAACTTATTCCCATTCTAAATTGCTTAAAAAAATGTAAAGATAATAATAAAAAATTAACACATTCCTATTCCAAATAGCCAAAAATTCATTATTCACTATCATCTATTACGAGATCATTTTCACTTTCTTCAATAGCAAATAAAATCCCTCTTTTGACTTCAGTATATTCTTTAGTTTCAGTTACATATTCTTCTGTAATTGTAACTTCTGCTTTAATTTCAATATCATAGATCATATTAGGTTATGCTTTATATAATCATTTTAGAGTATTGTAAAGATATAACCAGTCATAATGCTGCACATTATTTGAAATAGTGAAGTTGATTAAAAATAATTACAGATGCAACAAAATCACGCTAAATCTTTATCTTTTTCTCTATTTATATAATTGCTCAAGAGACTATAGTCTTATTATATGCATTTTGGTATTTTTCTTTAAATACATAAATGGAATATTAGGTATTTTTTTGAAAATTTCTTGAATAAATCAGCTTACTAATTTATAAACGATTTTAGGTTTTTTTACTGAATAGTAATAGAAAAATCAAATCTGAGTTAATGTATTAATTGATGTTTAATATTCAAATTGACAGTATTATAAGTTCTAATGGTATTAAGGTAAAAGGACTTGAATTGCTAGACAATCAACCTTCAATTAGTTCTCTTTCAAATACAGATAAATTTTCTTCTGACAAAATCCATCAATTTTAGATGAATTCACAAAATATTAAGGAATCAAATGTTACTAGTAGTAAACCATTTCCTAGCAAATTCCTTAAACTATCATCTAATAATATAATTATTTTAAGCAAAATGCTTGATTTGATAGTTAAATATTACAATACAATTTATACTATGTTTAATTTTAAGAAGCTATTCAATAAGGATTTAGAAGATGATATAATGATTCAGATTAAAATTTAATCAATTCAGAAGATGCTAAATTGGTTCTAAAATCTTTAGATTATTAGTGTCTTTGTAACATGTAAAAAATTTGTACATTTTGACCAAATTTATTACAAATAATAATACAGTCGATTATTATCCTAGCTAAGTCTAATATTATTTTACATATAAGGTCGATTTGCCATCTGAAAAGACTGAACATTTTCTAGTATTTATTCATTGGTATAAATCTGCAAATTCTCTAAATATGCAGTATTATTTTAGCAAAGAAGAAACATGTAATATCAAATTATGGGATACCGAATTTTATCTAGAAAGTCATGATTGTATAATACCAGTTCATCATATTTTGAGTCGATTTGTACTGATTAATTATTAAATTTTAGCCTAGCAAAATATAAAAGTATATTTGGCTGTTAATCCAATTAATAAAAAATACTATTTGTAAAAATAAATTAAATGTTTTAGTATTATTTGCTATTAATCCTAATATCAGTTATATTTCCTTTCAAATTTTATTTTATTTTGAAATATTTTAGTTTATTTTTAATGTATATCAATCGAATATAAATCAGATGTCAATCAGCTATAAATAAGATAGGTTGAATT
Source organism: Funneliformis mosseae (assembly GCA_910592005.1). Taxonomy (NCBI): domain Eukaryota; kingdom Fungi; phylum Glomeromycota; class Glomeromycetes; order Glomerales; family Glomeraceae; genus Funneliformis; species Funneliformis mosseae. The sequence continues at coordinate 6,616 of CAJVPP010003685.1, read as the reverse complement.
TAGCTGATTCTTGGCTGATTTCTAATATATGTCAATCAGATATAAATCACTATAAATAAGATATATTGAATTTTAGTCTATTTTTAATATATATTAATAAATGTAATTGGATATTAATCAGCTATAAATAAAATAGGTTGAATTTTAGTTATTTTTAATGTATCTTAACAGATATAATCAGATATCAATTGGCTATAAATAAGATAGGTTGAATTTTAGCTGATTCTTGACTGATTTCTAATGTATACCAATCAGATGTAAATTGGCTATAAATAAGTTAGATTAAATTTTAGCCAATTTTTGATGTATATTAATTGAATGTAAATTAGATATCAATCAGCTATAAATAAGATAGGTCGAATTTTAGTTGATTTTTGACATATGTCAATCAGCAATAAGTATGTCAATCGACTATAAATAAGATACAGAGGGTGATCACGAATACCCGAACGATTAATTAAACTATTTGAATATACTTATTATATTAACTTTTTTTTTAGAATAAGCAAAAAATTTATTTGTTCTGAACATTTCCTATATATTTTATTAAAAAAAAAATAAAAAACTAATACTTTGTTGAACCACCTTTAGCTGCTATACATACTTGAATGCGACAAGGTATACTTTTAATCAAATTTTGAATATACTTAAGTGGAATTGAATGCTAAACATATTTTATCTTACGTTCTAAATTTTCTATATTTTTAGGTTGATTAAGCAAGTTACAAAGTTTCTTATCAACTTCATTTCAAAGATTTTTAATAGGATTTAAATCAGATCTTTATTCAGGCCAGAATAGCACAGAAATCTTAGAGACATTACAAACATCAGTGGCAATCTTTGCTCAATAAGGTGGAGCATTATTCTCTTGAAAAATTCCTTATTTGCGAGAAACTAATATGTAAATTAAAGGAATAGCATGCCTTTGTAACACTTTTGTATATCTTTGTCCTATTACAGATTCGCGAAGAGGAATAAGAAGTCCTAACCCATATCACAAAAAGCATTCCCAAAATATTTAACTGAAACTGTGCTTTACTGTAGCAGTTAAACAAGAAAGGTTAAATTTTTCTTCTAGTGTACGCTACACACGTAAATTACAACCTTGTGAAAATTGGTTAAATGTTGATTTATCAGACCATATAACTTTCTTTTATTTTGCAATTGTCCAATCTTCTCATTCTAATGCCCAAGCCAATCTTTTTTTTTATTATTTTCAGAAATTAATAGTTTAAAGCAGACAACACACAAACTTAAGCTTACTTTTTTAAGAGTCTGACGAATTGTAACAGTTGAAACTTTCTTTTTTTTTTAATCCATAATTTTTAAATTTTTTGAATAGTAAGGCGACAATATTTCAAATTTTGTGTAATAATTTTTTTGAGTAAAGATTGTGCATTTGAATTAAAAAGTAACTTCAGATCACAACATTTTTTTGGTATTGCAAAACCAATTTCTTTAAAACATTTTATCACATCATAGACAGTTGTTTTATCACATTGTATAATATCAACAATTTTTTAATATGAATTACCTCTTTGTAGCTGTAAAGAATTACCCCATATTATTTAGCATTCAATTCTTTTGTTTTAACCATTTTTATTCAAAAAATAATTATTTGTTATTATTGTAATCGACATCCATTTAGGGGCATGCCAGAAATCAGCTGATTTAAAAGGGAAGTGAGAGGTCAGATCTTTATATCAGGTGGTTATAGTCACGTGATATAATTAATATAAAATAATTGATCAGTTCGATTTAACTAAAATATTGGCAAAAATCACATAAGTATGATTAAAAATCCATCTAATTGGATGAAATTTTGATTAAACACTTATAATGCTGGTTAGAATTTACAATATAAACCACTAGTAATGAAAATTTAATAATTTCAACTGATCAGCATGTGATCAGCATAGTTAAAATTCCATCTGATTGGACAAAATTTTTAGATTTACAATAGCTAGTGAAATTTTGCAGTTGTCTCAGACTTATTCAATTCTTATATTTTATTTTACGACACAATGAACAGAACTACATATTATATGTAAGGAATTTTAGTATTTGACATTATTATATCATTACATAAAACTAATATAAAAGCTAACTTTTTTCTTTTTTTTAATTTTCATCTGACTGAACTTCACGAGGATCTTGTTTAACTTGTCCTATATCTTTGTTTTAAACTATATCTTCAGCAATGTTAAAATTTAGATTGAATAAAATAAGCACACAACCTATTTCTATCCTATTAATTTATTTCTAGGGCTTTTTGATTTCTTATTGTGACGTCTAGAATATAAATTATGTTTATAGTTACCTATAAACTTGAGGGTTGAAAAGTATTTGCTACATATGCTACAATATAGATGCTGATGTAATTCTCATGAAATTGAAGGACAACAACTATCGTACTTTAGAATTTTGAATTTATCGTGATATTGAAGAACGTGAATTAGATTGATGAAATGATCATCTTTTTCTTTCATAATTGGAGAAAGGAATTCATTATTCTCATTTAAAAGGATAGCAGCATTCAGAGCTCTATATTTACTACAACATTTATTATTTTTGCATTTTCTTATATCTAGTAAATAATGAAAAATCTGCATATAGTCCTCAATCCACTCTTACAATATTGAAGACTCCAGATTATTGAATGGATGTCTCTTCTGGTCAACATCACAGGTTTCCCATGTATGTCATCCCTTTTTTATATATTACATAGTTTTTTTTCTAAATATTCAAAATTCTATCATGTTAATTCATCATCTACTACATTCCCTTGACTATTTAGATGTAATCTGAATTCCTTACAGGTAGAGTGATGCTAGCAAGTTTTTTAGACAAGAAGGCCATACTGCATTTGACTGAATTATACGTACTTTGATCTAGAGCATGAGTACGAATCATCAAGTAGTCTAGGTCAAAAGCACAAAAAAGATGAGCATATTGGATAATATTTTTCATATGCTTCAGGTTCTCATCAGATTCATCATCAACAAGAAGGATCCAAATAGATCTAACTTTACCTTCTTTTTTTAGAGTAGTGAAAAACTCTTCATTCAAAATGATACTTTTTAAATCTGCTATATGGGTCTTTGATGAAGTTCTAATGAAATATTCTGGCCTAATGAATATGGAAAGCTAACCAGTACAAAGGATATTACTCAAATTAGCTAGATTAATGACTAAATAAACAGAAGGTATAAGTTTCATTTTAAACTAATTGGGAAATCATGATCTTTGATAGTTACTAGTTTATTAACTGACTGGATTGTTTTAAATATATGACTAACTGTAAGAATATTCAATCTGACTTTTGCCTTATCATCTTGAGAGATAATAATTAACTTATCAGCAAAAACTTCAGCAAATACTTTTGCAGTTTTGACAGAAACTAGACAGAAATGTTCATCAATATGAAATTTTATTTCTGTCTATAATACAGAGGCAAGACCAACTTTTGCTGGATGATGATGATGACATGCAGCAAAGGTGTGCTGATTTCAGGGTTAAAGATAAGTTGACAAGCATTGACGAGATAGATAAGTATTATATTTTTTTTCTAGAATTTTGCGTAGATGCTTTATAGTTCTAACTTTTATAACCACTTTTCTTCGTTTAGTATGGGTAGCTTCAAACTTAATACTATCATAGATTTTATCTTATATATCTGAATCTTTTATAGCCACAGATGGTTTTCTTAGAGTATCATATTTTTCTACAACACCCTCTTCTAGCAACTTCTGTTTTTTTGCTGCTAACCTTGATTGAGCTTCAGCATGACATTTTAACTTTGTTAGCTATGCATTTTGTATTAATATATTTTTTGTTCTTCAATTATCTTAGAAGATAACGTAACTTTCATTGAGTCATTTGTAACGATCTTCATCATTTGTTGATATTCAGCTATGCTTTTTGCAGCTAAATTAATCTTTTTCAGCTGCAATATGTTGTAATTTAGCATTTGGTGATAATGTTGTAATGTCAATAAATCTGATAAACTATCTTAGAGTATTTGAAGTTCTTAGAGTAGAAGTTTAACAAGAGCTATTAGTCGAATCACATGACATAAAAATTCTTTGATAAGAGCAAATAGTGAAAGGTATGGTATTATAATATTCCTGAATTTTATTCTCAATAAAGGCAGTATTATTATTTTTGACTTCTTTCCAAACTTTTATATATTCTTTTATTATTATTTGATGATTTGGCTTATAGTTACAAAGTGTTGCTTGTTTGTAATATGCATATGCATTGTAAAATTCTTAATATTTATCTTGGGGTTACTTATAAAAAAAGTTTTTATTAAAATTTGGTACTTTCAAAAAACTTTACATATTGGTTTTAAAAAAAAAAGAATGTAAAGAAGAATGTAAGAACGTGTTTTCGCATTTTTTTTCTATAGATTTTCATATATATCACATTGCATTAATCATATAATAATTATTTATATTATGTATTGAGGTAACAAATAGATCGCATTTTAATTCTTTTATAAATTAATCTTAAAATTATAGCAAAAAAAAAACTTATGGGTTAAAAGATAAGTTTATTTATTAATTTTATTTTTATTTATTTGACTATTTACTATTTTACTTTTCAGTTACTTCTGATATTATACTTAACTATTCTAATTTAACTATTTTACTTTTAATATCATAGTATTTATATATAATTTTTTTAGCTAATCAAATTAATTATCAGGTGGAAGGTGGAGGTTGGCTCTATAATAAAGTGAAATCAGCTGATTTCTGGCATGCCTTTTAGATAATTTATAAAAATACATAAACAATTAAAAAATATAAAGTAAAAATTGCAACAGAAGAGTAAAATATTTTTTTGTACACATTTTATAAAATTTAAAGTAAATTTTATTTTTAATAAAAATTTATAAATTTATCATTAATTATTATAATTAAAAAGTACATTTGAAAAAGAATAAAATTTTGCATGAAAAATGGTAATTGTAATATTTAATTATTATATAAATTACTATTTTATATAATCTTAAAAATACAATAAAAATCAATAAAAAAAATTTTTTTAAATTTATTCAAAAAAAATTAATTATAATTAAACAAAGAAATAACTTTTAAATACTTTTATTTGATACTTTTTTTTTATAAAGTTTGGTAATTTCACAATATACATTTATATTAATATAATATTTAATAAATTATACAATAAATATTTAAAAAACAAAAAAATTCGAGAATTAATATAATTACTAAAAGCTATTACTCAATGAATATTAATCAATCAATATAATAATTTATATATAAGTAATTTCAGATATATAGAAAATTTTTACTTAATATGCAGTAAATAGTTTACTTTAACTAAAGTGATTAAAATAATTTGTGAAATTAAAAAAGTATGATTCATTTAGTAAAGTTACAAAAAAATTATTTCTACACAAATATTAATCTAATTGATATAAAAAATTAGGTGTAAATAGTATTGAACTTGCTAAACTTTTATTTAAAATAAAAGGTAATTGACTTTGACTAAAGTGCTTAAATTAACCTGTAAAGTTAAAAAAAGTGCTACAATATTAATAAAGTTACAAAAATATATACACTGGCCTACCATAAATTACCAGATTTTTAGTTACGTAAATTAGCGTTCAGTTTTACAATCGATAATTTTGCCCTATTGTACATATAAACAAACAAAAATAAATTGTTTTTTGTTTCTCTTTTAATTTTAAATGTGTGAAAATGAACTGTCAAAAACCCAATGTAAGCGTATTATTAATGCTTATTTGAGTGGTATTAAGCAAAATATTATTTTAGTTCAACTTGATATTCCTACCAATACAATAAATGATACAATTAAAAGATACAAAGAAACAGATTCTGTAATACCTAAAAAATGCCTTAGATATCCAAAAACTCTTTCTTAACATAATACTCAAGCTTTATAACGCATAATCTGTACTGATCAGTTTTTTTTCTTTAGTGATATAACAGATAAACTAAACTCTAATTTTAACACAACTTTATATAATAGTACTATTAGAAGATATCTTTATTATATGGATCTTAATAGTTATTCTACATATAAAAAACCTCTTTTGACTGAAAAACAGCGAAATGATCATTTAAGATAATGCAAAGAAAAAAGAAACTAAGAAGAAGAATGAAAATAAATGATATGGTCAGATGAGTTAGGATTTGCTCTTTTTAAATCAGATAGTCAAATAAAAGTATGAAGAAATCCTAGAGAAGCATATAATAATAATTGTATTTAATCTATAATTAAATTTGGTAGAGGATCAGTAATGTTTTGGGGTTGTTTTAGTTGGCATAGAGTTGAACCTTTAGTTATACAGAGGCCTACAGTAATTTACCGGATTTTTGTTACGTGAATTAGTAGATCGGTATTACAATCACCAATTACCCCCTAAAATACATATAAAGAAAAAAAATTGAAAAGAAATTCATTTTCACTTCTCTTTCTAGTTTTAAATGTGAGGAAACGGACTGTCAGACTCTCAACGGGAACAAATTATTGGTGCTTATCTTAGTGGTACTAAACAAAAAATTATTTCTACCCAGCTTAATATTCCTTCCAGTACAGTTAATGACACTATTAAAAGATATAAAGA
>CAJVPP010003684.1:0-11038 GCA_910592005.1 Funneliformis mosseae | reverse complement strand
AAATTCCAGGTCGATCCTTATTGTAACGTTCTTGTTGCTTTTGTTGTCATTGCATAATATTTTGTTGTGCATCTAATTGTCGTTGTTGCAACTGTGATAAGATTATCTGTTGATGCTTTTCCATGGCATTTGATAAGTTTGTGATAGGTAATGGTCATCGTAATTGTAAATCTATCGATAAAACTGCTTTTCGTCCATATAATAACTCAAATAGTTCGAATTTTGTCATTCCTTGCTGTGCAGTTCGATATGCGAATAATGCTGAGGTTAAATAAGTATCCTATTCCCCTTGATGTTGTTTAGCGTATTTGGCTAAAATCGTACATAAAGTTCTATTAAAGCGTTCAGTAAAGCCATTGGTCTGAGGGTAGTATGGTGAAGATAATCTATGTTTAGTCCCTACTACATGTAACAAAGCAGTGACTAATTCATTTTGAAATGACGTAGCTCAGTCAGTTAAGATCTCTTTTGGCGTTTCATGTCGACATATGATTTCATTGTAAATAAATTGAGCAGTCATCTGGACGGTACAGCATTAGCTTCAACCCATTTTGTCAAATACTCAGTTGCTACAATAATATACCTATTTCCTTTTGTTATACGTGGGAGTGGTCCTACATAGTCTATTCCAATACGATCGAATGGTTGGCCAACAGGTATAGGATGTAATGGTTCTTTGGATTTTGGTCTTCCTTGTCGTTGACATACGTCACATATTCGTATTCAATTATTGATTGTTTTATACATGCTAGGCCAGTAATATCGAGAGGCAATTTTGTTGTAAGTGATGTCACGTGCTAAATATTCTCCTAAAGGCTCATTATGGATATTATGTAGAATACTTTCAACTTCAGTGGTTTTGATTACGAGTAATGGTTGGGCCGATTGCTTTCGATTACGTCTATAAAGTTGTTGGTTTTGCACGAAATAATGTTGAGTTTGTTTCTGAACAATATGTTGTTGTGAAGGGGTGAGGTTTGAGGGATATGTAAGTTGAGTTAGGTATTGGTACAGTTGATGGTAGGTTTCAGGTTCCATGTTGTAGAGCTGTTAGTCATACTGCTAACACTTTCGCTTTCACTCTCAAATTTATTTAGAATAGTTGTGGATTATTGTGAGGGAAGTCGAGACAGTGCGTTAGCGTTTGAATGTAATTTTCCTTTTTTGTATTGAATTTGATATGGAAATTCCATAATGCGAATAATCCATCTCATGAATTTACGAGGGGGATCAGGTTTGTTAAAAAGCCATTGTAGAGCTGCATGGTCAGTAATCAATTCAAATTGCTGGTATAAGAGATAAGGTCGGAAATATTCCATTTCCCATACAGCAGCAAGACATTCCAATTCAGTTGGAGCATAATTTCTTTCAGCTTGACTTATACTCTGACTGGCATAAGCTATAACACGTTTCTTATTATCATCATCTAGTTGTGCTAATACTGCGCCAAGGCCTATGTACAAACCATCAGTGAAGAGTAGAAATTTTCGTTTGAAATCAGGATTAAGCATGTTTTCAGATGCTCAAAAGCCTTTTGTTGTAATTCTGTTCATGTGTAAGGTGTGTCTTTTTGTAATAATAAATGTAATGGTGTAGCAGATGTCGAGAAGTCTTGAATAAATCTCCTATAATACGATGCTAGTCTTAGAAATCCTCTTAATTCAGTGATATTCTTCGGGATTGGAAAGTTCTTAATTTTATCAATTTTGGAAGGATCTGGGGAGATTCCTTATCCACTCACTATATGTCCTAGGAATGCTAATTCTAATTTTACGAACTCACATTTATCTTTTCTAAGTTTAAGTCCAGCATCCTTCAATCGCTTAAAAATGAGCTGCAAGTGTTGTAAATGCGTGTCAAATGTATCAGAAAAGAGAATAATGTCATCCAAGTATACAGCTACGAACTGTCTAATTTCTTTCCTAAAGATCTTATTCATCAGATGCTGAAAAGTTGCAAGGGCATTCGTTAATCTAAATGGCATTACTTTGAATTCATAAAGCCCTTGACTAGTTATGAAAGCTGTTTTAACTTGGTCATTTGGATCCATAGCAACCTGCCAATATCCACTAGTCAAATCTAGTGTTGAAAAATATTAGCTTTTCCAAACATATCAAGCAACTCGTCGATTCATGATAAAGGATGTCCATCTCGTTAGGTGACACTATTAAGTTTCCAATAATCAACACAAAATCGTAATTTTCCATTTTTCTTCTAAACGAAAACAACAGGTGAGGCCTACGGGCTTTCGGACGGTTATATCAAATTGTATTTCAACATTCTATCAACTTCTTCTTTGATAAATTTCTGCTCTAATGGAGCTACCCTGTATGCACATTGTCGTATAAGCATTGGATTTTCTACTAGTATATGATGTTTTTCAATGGTTGTATGCCCTAACTGTGATAAGTCTTCAGCGAATGCATCTCTATGTTTATGTAAAAATTGTGTAATTTGTTGCTGTTGGAATTCACTGAGATGTTTATAGGTTATTCCACTAGCAGTTGGTTCATCTAGAATATTTCGTAGTAGTTGCCAGTACCATTCTTTTTTACAAAGTTGGCAAGTTTCATCAATTTTATCTAATTTGTTATAGCACCAATATCGATTTCCCGGTCCTTGCCAATGATATTTCCACTTCACATCCTTGGGTAGTTGGACATTGAATTTTTGATTTAAACTTTCAAAGTACTGAGGTGAATATTTCTATTCATTTACCAGAGTTTGTTTTGGACTACTTTCGGCCAAAGGGACAGAATCATTATGGTCTTCCAATATCATATAATGCCGTTGAGCTATTAATTCCTCATCTTCATATTCTTCATCAGAGAGGTTTTTGATAATATCAACGGGTTGTTGAAAATGATTAAACTGTGGTTTTTCCCAATAAGTTATAGGGATCTGGTATTTTTTGTTATTCCAGAAAAATGTAAATTTTTGACAGTCCCAATAAAGTCGTCCTCGACATTTAGTGAGCCAATCATTTCCTACCACTATATAATAATCGTTCGATTCTGTAATATCAACATTAATAGGGATTTCTATACCATTTATCTGCAAGGGAATATTAATTACTCGTCCTAATGGTCGTGATCGTCCTCCTTGTATATTAATAATGGTAATAGTAGAGGCTGATTTAATTTTTCGTCCTAAATGTTGTAAGAAGGATTTAGATATTACGCTTCTAGCTGATCCTGAATCTAGTATTAAATATATGGGTTTATTATCAACAGTAGCATTACAATAGACTGCTTTTACGGCTTTTGGTAATTCTGAGGGGTTTATTTTCTTAATGGTACTCTCACTCTCAGGAGGTACCGTCAATAGTTTAAAGACTGTGATAAAGAGGCGAACGCACTTTGATTATTCGTTAATGGTGGGTTTGGAACAGAGAAGGTCATGGAGGTTTGTGAAACTGGAGTAAAGCCTGTATTATACATTGAGGTAGTTTGTGATAGTGCAGCACGTTGTCCATTATTAAAGCCAGGCGATACATTTCCTCCAATATTCCTAATGGGTTATTTATATTCTTAGTCGGGCATACATATTCCCAGTGTCCAAATTGGTTACAGTGTGGGCAAGGTCCTTTCGGCGGATTATTACAATTTCTGAAAATATGTCCCTTTTGGTGGCAACTATGGCAGGTGATTCCTGTATTAATCCTATTGTTATATCGATTATTCTCACTATTATTTTGATTTTCTTGATTATTTCATTGTCTACAGTCACGAGCAATATGTCCAGGCCGTCCACAGTTATAGCAATTTCGATTACTGTTATTATTATTGTTACTATTATTATTATTATTCCTCCAATTATTATTTGTATTAGCCGGATGTGTATTGACATTTTGAGTACATGGCATAGTATTTGAGGTTATTAGCAATTGTTTCACTTCTTTAACAATTTTGCATTATTTTGGTCGATAATTTATTGAATGTTTGAAATAACGATAGAGTCTTCATCAATGTCATTATCCTTTTGGCTCAGATACGATTTACTTAAAGAATATCCAGAGAGGGTACTATCCTTAGATAATACTGCTTCAACAGCTCGTATCTGATCGATTGCTTCTTCTAAGTCATGAGAGGCAGCAGCAGCAATGGCAGTATGAAATTCAGGACGAAGTCCTTGGAGAAACTGTTCAATCTTTCATCTTCAAGCGTATTGTAATCAGGATCTAATTTGCGATATAATGATTCGACATCAGCGGCATAATCTTCAACTGACTATCTGGAGTGTTGCTTATATTACCAAAGGGCTGAGCGCCATTGTGTTCTTCGATAAGTTGTACAGTAATGCTTCAAAAAATGATAGACAAAAGAGCGGTGTCTATGTTGTCGGTCAGTTAAATTATTCTAGTATCGTAAATCTTTTTCATTTTTAGTTTTGTTATACCACGTGAGAGCTGATCCTTTCAGAAATGATGGAACTAATGTGAGGCGTCGTTTGTCAGAAATTCTATTCGCATCTCCAGCATTATTATATCTTTCTAACCAATCATGGGGGTCCTGGTCTCCATCCTTAAAAGTTGGCAAGTCTACAAATTTTGCCTCCCGTTGCCTACCAAATCCAACAGTTTTAAAAACAGTTTGTAATCCTTTCATCATTTGGAAGAAGTTTCGTTCATCGTTATCCCTAGCATTGTCAGTATCAAAGGGATCTTTACTATCATCTTTTGAGTCACTACTTTCTGAACTGGAACTAGAGGAAGAAGAAGAACTATCATAATAAGAAGGAGAGCGGCAGTTTTTGACCTTAACAGTTTTCTTAAACCTAAGTTTTTTGCCTTTAATTTGGTCTTTAGAATGGTGACTCTTTGGTTTGGAATATAGCGGACTAAGACTTCTACGTTTTGAGTCGCCTTTCTTACTTTCTGATCCTGATTCAGATAATCCTTCAGTGCCTCCATAAGAACTAAAGGTTAGAATGTTACTTCCTGAAGGCGGCAGATTGGATTTTCCACTTGGGGTAGTGTTAATGAATAAAGTGTTATCAGACACGTATGCTGATCGAGAAGGTTGATTTTTTTCTTCAGAAGTTGATGTGACTGTTGTACTGCTTCCGCGAGTTACTGATTCCTTAGGCTTAGGTCCCATTTTTGATTTATTCTGATTTAATACTGGAAGGATGTATGATAAGCTGAAGTATTTGGTTAAGTCTGTAGGAGAAGGTAAAGAGAAAGCAGTAGTATCGTGGTATATTTGAACAACCAATTGAAGAGCTTGAGCAAGAGTATACAAAGGTTGCTTGTTGTAAACAAGAGCTTGAAAAGTTTGATTGTAAAAATATCGCTGAAATTCAACAGTAGTAGCAGATTGAGCTATTCAAAAGTTTTCAATAGTTTTCCCAGTATATTGTCGTGCGTCTAAAATAAATTTAGTCCACTCAAAGAAAGATCGAAATAAGATTGTTAAAGTCGATGGTAAAGGTGCTGGATGGCAAATAATACATGAAGGGTTTGGTGTTAGAATTGTTGTAACTATATTACGTTCTCTCTGAAGATGTTGTTGCTGGTGTCTTCTTTGGTAATTAAATATGTCTTCAAATGAACTTATGTAGTGTTTCTCATGTGTTATTACTGCGTCAATTAGGAGAAGATGGTCCTGTCATCATCGCTAAATGTTAACGTATAATTCTTGCGAACTACGACTGTTAGACGGGGTGTTCGAGCGGTTTATTCTTTTTAATTGCGCAGTAATTTTTCAATAGTTTACAAGCTTTAACTCAGATGATTTACCAAAGTATTTTTATTATCAAAACAGATTACGATTCAACAGATTTCCAATAAATTATGTTTATAAATAATATGTTTATTTTCAAGTAAAATAATAACGATAAAGAAAAGAAAAGTAAAAGAAATAAAGAAGAAAAATAAGAGAGAAAAGAAACGGAATACTAAAGCTAAAAGGTGATGCGGTAGGCCAGTTGCCTCTAAAACTACTAAAACTATCTTGTCGAATTTCAATCTGTCTTTTACATGAATTAAAAAGCTACTTATTTATATAAAATAAAATACATAGAAAAATATAACTAATATGTCTAATATATCAACTATGTTAACTATGTCAATTATGTCAAATATATCAAATATGTCTGACATATCATATATGTCAATTATGTTAAATTAGTTGATCTTTTGCGCCATATGAGCTGCGTCACATTTACCCATTTACAGAATACAGTGTTTAAATTTGTTAAAACTTTATTGACAATACGGATATGTAAAATGCAATTCTTATATTTTACTTGCTTAAATTAACACTATTTATAATTATAAAATATTTTGTATATCAATATATCTCTTCTGTATTATGCACTTTCAACTAGTTTAAGTAGTAATATAGAAAATAGCTCTACAGTATCTTCTCTACCAAGATCATTATCACTACTAAAAATGAAAAAAAGAAAGTTTATAAAATTCGAAAAAAATAATCTAATTGTTGTTATATTACTATTTTAATAAAGTACCCTAGTGGCTGATTGATTTTATATATTCTTTGTATTTTTTCATATAGGTTATGCACTGGATAATAAAAATTTTTCTTAACAAATTTCAGCAGAAGTTGCTGTTAAAATCACATGATTTTTTATTTTTAAATATTAACATACTAATATTACATTACGCAAGTATGCAATCTGAAATAGATTTGTTGAAATAATGCATTAATAAGCTTGAGATAGAAAATGATAAAATTAAGATTAAAAATATTAAGCTTTAAGGCTAGAATTGTAAAATATTTTTTTTTAGTATTCGATATACTAGAGAGTTATTTAGTAAAAGAACAACACACATAAGTCATATAAAATCTTACTTATACTGACATAAATTCTGAAAAGATCTTGACTGACTTAATTATCAGCCCTAATTCTATTAATATACTAGTTTAAGGATTGCCACCCAGGTGATTTTCAAAAGCAAAGCCTTCAAGGTCACTGGATCTTAAAACCACTGTCAAATTTGGATAGAGGGATCACTTTCAGTCACAGGCAGTGATGTACATTCTTGATATCCCAGAGATTTGTTGTCCCAGCTATATGTCTCAACCTGTCCCACACTATGTCCCAAAGGTCCTATCTGTCCCATCTATATCCCATCAGCGTCCCATCAGTATTCCATCAATGTCCCATGACAATACTGGTCACAGGTACTTTTAGTTGATTATTTTCCCTATTTTTACCAACACCAATCAGAATTGCTATAACCTCTACCTAATATTAGGGTATTTTTACACATAATCGGAAAGGCTTAGATGTTATCATCTTTATAGGATCTCAGAAAGGTAGGTGGTTATCATACCTATATTATCAAACTTATTTAGGAATTAAACTCAGTCTTTACTTCAAGTGACAGCTTGATTGAATAGTTAATGTGGCAATACAATGCAGTCTACTATCAACTATAATCATCTCAAAAGTATCTCAAGATATCACCCAATCTACTAATTACTGGTTAATCACTTTCTTACTTATGTAAGGGTCCTTGAATTTGAAGACGTGAGACAGTACCCATTACAGGCCTATTAGCAAAGGCTAAGTTTCATTTGATCTTTGGCTTCATTTTCATCTACTTATTCTTAAAACTCAATATTTAAGTATGATTAATACTGATCAATAGATCGATTGACCAGCTTTTAATGCATATTAGTATATGCAGTATTGTTATGAAACATTGATGGGACACTGATAGGACATATATAGGACAGATAGGATATTTGAAATATAGTATAGGATAGATTGGGACATATAGTTAGGACAACAAATCTCTGAGATATCAAAAATGGACATCACTGAGTATATATATTCACATATTCAGTTATATATAAAATTCTTATAAAAATTATCTAGTTTTATGCCTCAGCTGAGACTTGAATCTGTGGTTATTACAGTGTAACCTACAATAGGAACTCAGTTATTACCAACTGAACTAGAAAGGCTGATCCCTTTCCAGAATTGTAAAATTGAAGATATTCAATTGCAAAACGTATTAATAAAAAATATATTATCTGTATCATAAAACTCATGATCATGTATTAATTTTGCAAAATTTTTTCAACACTAGGGTACCTCTGCCAAAATGAATTTTTTTGCTAACTAATGGTCAGATGTCATATGCATTTTTGATCAGAGTTTTTTAGTAGATCTTTATGATATTAACGCGTAAATTTATTTACACTAATTACTTGAATACAGAGATACCTAGAATTCTTAATTTCTTAGAATTTTTTTATTTTTCTGTATAAAATGACTAATAATATACTTACATCATCTTTTCACATATATTACTTGAAGCAACTTAACCAGCTTTTTCAATCTATAAAAATAAATATATGGCAACGCCTTATATTTTGAAAATATCCATTATCACTAGAATAGGCAAGTGGTATTCATCCTGAAGTAAAAATATATTAAATCAGGCAGTTAAAAAATATATTAAGAAAAAAGAGTATCAGAGGATGAAGCCTATTACCAGTGACTATGAAAATTTATTAAGAAAAAAAAATGAGAAGTTATATATATCAAAGCAGATATTAAAAAAAAAAATTGAAGAGCTTTTCAACTTACAAGAGCAATATAAATTTTATGAGATAGCCATGACTAGATCTTTGAAGAGAGTAATAGGAAAGTCACCTAATTATCAAATTTGGTAGCTTTTTTTAAAAGTATAATTTCTGATAGAAGAAAGCTATTATATCAGTAGAAAAGTCTATTGATATGTTAGAGAATAAATTCTAATAACTAGAGGATATTATTTTTGCTAAGAATAGAAAAATTATCACTATTATTGATCAGATCTCTTCTTACACAAGATATAGTAATACAAATATAGAACTGAAAGTATATTCTAGTATTAATGAATGAAAATTATGGATAAAGAGGTATAGCGAGTCTAGAAGCCTGAAAAAATATACATTTCATCTTACTTCATTAATAGCTTTGAGTGAAAATTCTATTTATTAAGAAATAGCATATCCCAGCCTTTCTGAATCCTATGAGGATGGTTTGAAAAAACTGTTAAATTGAAGATAATACAATTATAATCACACAAATAGTTAACGATAACTGCATATATGCTATGCTAGTCATTAGTATATAGGCGAAGAATATGAGCTAATTTATCTGAATTTGACCTAATGAAAAGTACAACATAATTTAAGTTTTTTCTTATCAGTTTTGGGCAGTCAAAAAAACTCTGAAAATGTAAATACTACTAATATAGCTATATTATCCTCTAGAAAAATAAGGTTTAATTTTCTTTTAAATTTTCACTAGTCAAAATAGTTTAATCAGTTAAAAATCAGATAGCCGATTTTAGATCGATTTTGATTTTATTTATAGTTGATTTGTCATGTTTTCTGATCAGTACAAACAGATGCTGATAGATGCTGATCAATCCCAATCAGACATAGCCATTTAAAACTTAATTTAACTATAAATCAGCCTAAATTAACCTTAATTCAGTATCATTCAGCATTAATTTAAAACTTAAATAACATAAATCAGCTTAAAATTGACCTCAATATAGCATCATTCAGCATCAATTCAGAACTTAAATAACCATAAATCAGCCTAAAATTGATCTCAATTGAGCATCATTTGGCATCAATTTGAAATTTAAATAATCATAAATCAGCCTAAAATTGGCCTCAATTTAGGATTATTCAATATTAATTCAGAATTTAAATAACCACAAATCAGCCTAAAATTGGCCTCAATTTGGTATCAATTCAGTCAAATAAGTATATAAAATTGATATATTATATTTATTAAATTTATTAAATATTATAATTTTATTAATAATAAAATCTTAATATAATTCATAAAAACATAATATAAATATTACCAAAATCTACTGATTAATTTTTTATCTAAAAAAATATAAGTAAAAAATGGAAAAACTATGTAAAATAATAAAAATATAATCCATTTTCCTTCTAAAATTCCCTTAAATCGTCCTAAATATTCATTATAGTAATATTGCCATTTTCGAATAAAAAGAATAAAAAATCAGAAAAATCACAAAAATTTAGCTTAAGTTTCGTTCAATTTTGATGGTTGAAAATATGTTACTATTATAAAAGTAAAAAAAATCAGAAAAATTAACTAAAATTCAATTTAAGTTTTGTTCGATTTTGATGGTTAGAGGCATATTTCTATTATAAAAAGCAAAAAAAAATCAGAAAAATTAACTAAAATTCAACATAATTTTCATTCGATTTAATAGTTGAAGATATATTTCTATTATAAAAAGTAAAAAAATCAGAAAAATTAACTAAAATTCAACTTAAGTTTCATCTGATTTTGATAGTTAAAGGCATATTTCTATTATAAAAAGTAAAAAATCAGAAAAATTGACTAAAATTCAACTTAATTTTTGTCTGATTTTGATAGTTATAGGTATGTTTTTATTATAAAAAGTATAAAAAAATCAGAAAAATTGACTAAAATTCAACATAATTTTCATCTGATTTGATAGTTAGATGCATGTTTCTATTATAAAAAATAAAAAAATAACAAAATAACAAAAATTCAACTTAAGTTTCATCTGATTTTGATAGTTGAAGGTATGTTTCTATTATAAAAAGTAAAAAAATCAGAAAAAATTAACTAAAATTCAACTTAATTTTCGTCTGATTTGATAGTTAAAGGCATGTTTCTATTATAAAAAGTAAAAAAATCAGAAAAATTCAACTTAAGTTTCGTTTGATTTTGATGGTTAGAGGTATATTTCTATTATAAAAAGTAAAAAAATAACAAAAATTCAACTTAAGTTTTATCTGATTTTGATGGTTGAAGGTATGTTTCTATTATAAAAAGTAAAAAAAATAGTTTATTTTTGAAAAGTTGACTAAAATACAGCTTTTTCTTTGTCTTATTTTGATAGTTGAAGGTGAAAATTGACTAAAATTCAACTTAGATCTTTTTGTTCTTGAGACAATTTTTTTTCAGGATTTTGGTAAAGAAAATTTAGAAATGATTAAAATTATTTTTTAAAAAGTTAAAAAATTAAGCTTATTTATATAAATATTCCTATATA
>CAJVPP010003683.1:0-11043 GCA_910592005.1 Funneliformis mosseae | reverse complement strand
ATAATGATTAAAAGTTACGTCTTATTATATTAACAAAGTGGCGTCATAAAAGTTACGTCACTATAATAAAGTCTGCACTCCTAAATGCTTTATACAATAGTACTGACCATAGTACATAATCTTCTACATTTTTATATAACCATTTTCTAAAACTATCTCTATCTTCAGCACATATTCTTTGTATCTTTAAATCAAGATTTTATTTTTATATACATATAAACTAGTAATTAATGGATCTAAAAAATTTGCATAAAGATCATGATTAATTAATTTTTCTAAATTAGCATATGTTTTTTATTTATGATTAATTTTAGAATAGGTATCTACCATAAGTTTCATTTTAAGTCCAAAATGATTTATAACATTCTTTTTTAAAATATTATGAATTATTCTACTAATAATTTTATTAGCACATTTTAAAAGAACTGATTGATTTTCATTAATAATAATCAGGTCCTTTTCTTTTTCAATATAATGAATTTATAAAGATATTTTTTAACTAAATCTAATCTATTATTTACGTTAAAATTATATATCATTTTAGTAACTCTATCAAAATCTTTGAAAAAAACATTGATTTGATTTTACCAACTTAAAAATAAATCTTTACAAAAATCTTTATTTTTATTCTTAAATATATAAATAATAATTGTCATATACCTTTAGTTATTCATATAGAAAATAAACTTCTTTAGTATCACTAATTCATATGATTTTGTGATGATTTAAATCAATTCAGTGATTTAATATGATTTTTATATTGCAAAGAAAAAGGTTTCAATTAAATCATCTATAACTTCTTTTTTGGATTTAAATGCGTTATTAATTGTAAAAATAGTAACTTGCTTTAACTTTCATTTAACTAAGAAGTCACAAAAATTGCAAAACATAATACTTCTAGTCTTAGAGTATTATCAATTCAATCTATTTAATTTTAATCTAACCCTTAATATATGTAATCCAAAATGATTCAGATTGTGATTTTCTGTATATGATATTTTTATTATTATACTGATAATTTATAATAATATTTTATTGTAAAATATAGATAATAATATATTTTATTGTAAATAATGAATCATTAATACTATAACGATATAATAAAACAAATTTTACTCTTTTTATTTATGTTTTATTTGTTTTATTCCAATTCTTATATCTATTTAACTTTTAAGGTAAAGATTTGCATATGTTGTTTTTGGATTAAGTTTATTTCTTTGTTTAGTAATTATATTTTTAGTAATAGAAAATATATATTTTGCAGAAATATTAGTTGTTTGAATAATTAAATAATTTCAAGCAATTTTACTTAAAACTGAAAATTTTCTTTTTTGACTATACTACTAAACTAATGGATTACTATCAATATTTTCAACCATTGGATTATCAATATGACTTAAAGATCATTCTATTTTACTAGAAATTTGTGTAGTATTATTTATTACTAAAGAATTTTGATTATTAAGAGAAAAAAAAATATTTGTTTAAATTTTGAGATGTAAAATCTAAAATAGGTGTATTTTCAGTAATAACAATAGTACTATAAGAGTTAAATATTATTTGTAGGCATTTTCTGCTTGTAGTCCAAAAAAGTCAATAGTTTTAAATTTAGAATCTAAAATTGTAACCGCTATTGAAGATGTATAAGAATGCTTTAGTATTCACTAATTTTGTGTTTCATTAAAGATGTAATCATTGCTAAATTTATTTCTTTATTATCGTATTTTACTGAAAATAAGCACGTACTGAAAATAAGCACAAATATATTTATCTAAGACCCAAAAATAAGCACATTTGTAAATTTTATTGTAAAAATTTAACCAGACATATTATAAATGCGAAATAATTTTACAAAAAATAAGTTATTATAACTTGTTAAAAGTATTATCATTAAAAACTTTTATCATCAGTTTCACTTGTTACCAATTCCTCAACCTCTGATTCTATTATATTGATTTTCAATTTTATTTCTTCATCAATTCTGATCTATCAGTCTCAATTTCTGATTCTTGCTCATCTACATCAAAATTTACTAATGAATCTGTTATACAACACTTCTTAAAAGATTCAATAATAATTTCATCAGAAATTTTCTCCCATGATTGCTTAACCTAATCACATACATTGCTTATTTTAGCACGCCGAAGGTTTTTGTTAGTAGTATTTCCAGTATTGTCACTTGCTATCTATAGATGCCACTCTTTTAGAGGTTATTCTTAAATGGCTTGTTGATTGCAATATCGAGAAGTTAGCAAATACTTGTTAATCGTCAGAAATCACTGCTAAATAAATGTTACTTTTGCAAAACTTATTTTTGACTGATTCTTTCAGGTTGCCTTTAAATGAGTCGTATACTAGCATTGTTGGATTCCTAAATCTATTATCATTAAAGTAATCAATATAATCCTTCATCAAGTTAACATCCATCTATCTATTCTTTTGAAATTAAACTATTACATCTGAAGGAATTTTTTCTTTTTTATTGCGTGCTAATCTCTTTTCTTTAAATATGCAAATAAGAGGTAATTTTGTTTATCTTATTAAGTAGATTCAAATTTAGTAAGATTAAAAATTACAAAATTTGCAGAAACTACTAAAATATATAAACAAAGACAAAATTTCAAAAACTTACCAGCAGTGCATGTAAGAATAACTGTAAATCAATTTTTTTTATTTTCAGTTCCACGAATATGTACTGTTTTTTCACCTCTTTGATTAACTGTAAAATTACCTGCCATATCAAACCAAACAGGCATTTCATCTATGTTATAAATATCACACATTTCAAAAGACTTTTCTATCTTAAGTTGGATGACAAATCTATTAAAACTCTCTAGCAATTCTTTAGTATATTCTGGGAGTTTCTGAGATATTTTCATGCGTTAACGCAATACCAGCCCATGCCTTTTCAAAAATTTACATAACTAGCTAAGTGACGCTTTAAAATTATTATTGAATTATAAATGGTTGATTCACTTAAAATTTCCTTCATTTTATTTTGTATCATTAAGTAATTTACAACCAATCCTTGCTTCTGTTGTTCAATAATCCAATCATATAAAAGTTTTTCAACTTTGGGATATAAAACCTTTCGACCAGAACCAATTTTCTTTTTTTTGCTATTTGTCTTAGTTGTTCAGGTCTTGCTTGCTCTAATCCAACGTCTGACCATACTAATATTAAAATTAAAGTGGTTTACCGCTGCACGTCTATCATGTTGTTCTGCATAATTAACAGCTTCCTTTTTCTTTTCAATAGAATATGAAGTTCGTCTAATCTTTCTAATAACTCATGTTTTTGTAGCATATTTTTTTTTAACAGGTTTAAAACAGGTTTCGCGTTTTATTAACTGAGATGATATGATGATCATCAGATAAGATTTAGCGCAGCTTTATATAAATTACCTGAAAATAAGCATCTCTATAATAAAAAGGTGTGCTTATTTTCAGTAAAATACGGTATTATCAATATAATTATCAAGGTGATATTGAATTCCATTAAAAACTCGGTGAACTAAAGCTAATGTTGGATAATTTATAGCATATAATAATCGCGTTTCCTTTTCATAGGTTCTAATAGACTATTATTTGATAAATTATTTGTCATTCTTCAGCTGTTAGATAATATTCTTTTAAGTTTTGATAAATTGAAGCTAACATTTGTAAAGGAATTCGAATTTCATGAGATATCATTAACATATAATAAGTTGAGTTCTATCGAACTTTCATATCAATTTCCGGTTTTTTTGTATTCTAAATTATGCATAAAACATAACGCATGCATTTGATCACTAAGTTTGTAGAATTTTTAATTTTATTCATTAAAATGTACAGAAAGACTTATAATATGAGCTGTACAATGATAATATGAGAATGACAAATTTTTAAATGTATCAAATAATTGTGTTGCTAATAATCTTCCACATACTAATATAGCCGATTCATTATCAGTTATAAGAGATATAATCTTTTGTTGTATATTAAATTCATTAAAGAAATTTAATAAAGTATCTGATATATTAATACCAGTATGACGAGTAGTAAATGGAATAATATCTAACATAAAATTTTGGATGTATATCGTGGATCAAAAAAATTAAGCATTTCACGAAAATATTTATTTTCTGTTACGCAAAAAGATTGTTGATCATGTAAAAACTACATTATGATGTTCTTGTTGTTCTATAGTATTATAGGGCTTAATTTGTTTAGATTGTAATTGTTGAGTTTTTAGTTTAACGGTTTCTTATTATGACTTGACTCTATATGTCGTTGTAATGTTGATGTTGCAGATTTTGGACCAAAAATTTTAGGCGTAGGACATAAAAGACAGCATGGATTATTATTACGAATTTCAAAAAATTTCCAAACAGATGAGGTTTGTTGTTTTTTGCGATTTGATTTAATATTATCAGACATGATTATTTACTGAAAAGGGTTGCAGTCTTAAATGGTCTGCATAATTAAATCAAAAGATCACGGTCTTGATAATTGTGATCTGAATTGGTGAAACCCTATCCATCCTCTTCTCTAAAAGCACCGGGATACGATTTTTTATGAACACTTTTTTTTACGCGTTGTGAAACGCGAACTTTGATTATCGAAATTCGATGATCAAAATTAGATCTTATGAATATCACGTGATTCTGTGATTTCTATTTTTAAATTCTGCGACATTATGCGGTGATTAAGACAAATGTTTTAGTTAGATGCATTTAAGGAAAATTCTGCAATGTTCTGCGAATCACCGGAAATCATCGTCTCTGGATTGGACCCATCTCGCAAAAAATTTCTTTGCTCCCGAATAAGTTGTAAACTCGAATCTCTGCTTTCTCAATCCGATTTGTTCAAAGAAGCTAAATGCTTCCTGGGTTTTGCGGAATACTAGCGTACGTGATTCATGTAAAAAATCACGCTCATTTACATAATTCATAATCAGTGTCAAGTTATCAACTTTCAGACATATAGTTATTTTTTTTTCTGGCTTCGAATAAAATGAGAAGGCGGGGAGATAGCAGAAAAAGCTTTCATAGAAAGCAAAAGTAAGATGGAAAATGAAAGAATATATATATAACTTGTATTCCGCCTTAAGCATTCTTTTCGCATATTTTGCCCAGCCTCAAGGCGATTCGCTAAGCCAGAAAAAATGTTTAGTGCCTCACAAAGCGCGCAGATTGATAACTTATATAGTAAAAAAATTTCACGTTATTTGGAAGGCCTAAAAAGCCCAAAATCATACACGGAAAAATATATAAAAAAAAGTCTTAGATAATAATAAATATATTATCAATTGATTTTTTAAACATTTTCGTTCATTTTTACAGTGCGAAATTATCTTTTGTTTATTAATTGTATCAGAAATCCGTAAATCTTTACATTACTAGATCTGTGGAATAAAATTACTGAAAAAAAGTATTTAAAAAAATTTACTTAGTTATCAAAGAAAGCGATCGCCTAAACCAGCGACCATGAAGTGCAATAAAATCAAACGATCAAATCTAGGTAGAATTAACGTATACAGCTAAAAGCATTTATGAACCAAATCTCCTATTTGAATAGGAAGATTTAACCCCTTGAAATTCTCTAATTTTAACCTCTACGTTTCTATCAATATATTTTAGAAGGTTTAGTTGTTGAGCATTCCATTCGGGTAATTTGACAGAACTAGAAATTCTTGTTGATTCAGAATCTTCACTACGTTGTTTTCTGGTTCAAGCAAATCCCAAAACGTATTTCAGTTTACGTTCTCGTTCATTGGCAAGGTTACGTCTTCCGATTCCTTAAAAAGTTAAGATTTCGACTTAAGAATCAAGTAGAACATTAATAGAAGCTTTTTTCAGTATCATTATCCACTGATCGAGTTAGCGCCATTACGGGCATCGTTTTTCTTCGTCCTCCTCGAATGGTTCACCAGCTTCTTAAGTTAACCATTTTTACAGTCCTCTTCCACTTCCTCTTTCATTCCAGGATTAGCAATAATTCCAAAGCCCTTTTGATTGTGAAGATAACGATTTATCTGACATATTCGTTAAAATAATTAAACGAGTTGGTATTAAATAATACGATAAGAGTGAATTATGAATTATGACAAGCCGGTTCACATGATCATGAGTCGCAGTACTTTGTTGTATGATTTTCTCATGATTTTTTTTAACATCAAACTTAATTTAAATTTTTTTATTTAAATTGCTATTTATAAAATAGTTTAGTATTTAGGAAAAAGAATAAAAAAGACTCTTTTTATATATATATAATTATTTATTGGGTAACTTGATTTTACTTGATTTACTTGATTTTACTTAATTTTTGGTTACTCTACCTTAAAATACTATTTATATTATGCATATTTGTTGACAAAATTGACCTAATTTTTCTACCCAAAATAATTTTTTTTTGTTTTCTCCTAACTTGTCTCCGGAAGCTTATAGTCTTTAACTTCATACATTCATTCCGTCCGTTTAACCTCATAGTTTTCAAGAGACGCTTCAACCAATCTAAATTTCTAACTGTTTACAATATATAAAACTGTTAACTTGACCATTTTCCAATTTGTTTCAATCAACTTATAATTCCCAAAAATATACTTGACATATAGTTATGATAATTTTTTGACAGAAGTATGCCTGAGTTGACATCTTCTGTTCAAGTCTTATATCAAACTTCTAGTGAGTATTTTTCTTTTGCAATATTCTATTCACATTCTTTTAAATACTAAAATTACGCTCATCTATTATCTCAACAGCACTCAAAGAAGTCAATCAAAATACTATGGCCGCACCTGTAGGAATTCTACGCAACGTTAGTAATACATGAGTATTTAACTTTTCTCACAATCTTGGCATCTACTTTATTATTTTTTTATTAATATGTTTTTATTTAAATAAATCTGTTTTTAAAAAATCGATAAATCTTTGATTTGGAAATTAACACTTAAAATCCTAGAATAAGCCCTCTACTACATTAGTTGCTCCAATCTCTGATACTTCTGATTCAGAACAAGAATGCTTTAACCAAACCGAATATGGATATGAATATGAAACTGAACCTGAAAAGGATTTGAACCCTCAAGAGGCTAGAGAAACATTACTTCATGAACATGTAATAAAATCCGGATATCTTAATAAAAAGCAAGAAAGACGAAAAGTACGAAAAGGTTTAAAATGTATTATATAGCACACATTATATTTCTGATTAAAATAAATTAATTAACAATATCTTTATTTCAGAATTGGAAACGTAGATGGTTTGTGCTAAGATCGACTAAATTAGCATATTATAAGAGCGATAAGGTATTTTTTTTTTTTTTTTATACATTATTGTAATCATTATTATCGTCATTACTTTCATTTCAATTGAAATATATGATATTATTTAGGAATATGAACTTCTTAAAATTTTGGATATGAACGATGTTCATTCTGCTGCGGAAGTTAAACTTAAGAATAAGTTAAATGTATTTTACATTGTTACATCTAAACGTACATATTACGTTCAGGCTACAAGTAAAAAAGAGCTTGATGAATGGGTGGAAGCAATAAACAAAGTTAAGAAAGTGCAAGAAGAACAACTTTTACATGAGGATACAGGAAGTCAAGCCGATAGTGAAGATATGTCAGAGAAGACTCCTTCCGTGATGCGAATTTCTACTCAGTTGCCTACTCAAAAAGTTAAATCACCTTTGTCCGGGTCAACTTCTCCAGTCTTGAACAATTCCCTAACATCTCCAGAAAAAGCGACAGCTGCTATTGATATTCCTCCGAGAAATCAACTTCAAACTTCTGATTATAACGCAGAAGGAGGTCATTCTTTCGCATCAGCTTCATCATATACCTCAGCAGGATCAATTCCTAATGTGTCTTCTTCCCCTTCAAGTCCAGTTGCGGGACAATATGCAAAAGATAGTAGTGATCCTACGGCTAGTTCTGAAGACGAAGACGCATATGAGGATATGGTCGACGAATTAGATGATGGCCGTATAATTCACAAAGGATTTGTATACAAATTAGATCGATATAAGGTACAGAAAAAAAGAATTTATTTCGAATTATTTATACGTTTATTCTGATTATTGATTTAACATAATATAGAAAATTTGGAAGAAAAGGTGGTTTGTATTGAAGAATGATCGACTGTTCTATTACAAGAACCCTAAGGTAAGCTTATATGTCTCTAGCTAATATTATTTATTATCATTTATATTAATTTATTATTTTTAATAATATATTAGGATCCTAAGCCTCATCAAAATATTAATCTTGCAGACATTCTTGATGTAATTGAAGCAGATCCGATTTCTAAATCTAAACAAAATTGCTTCAAAGTAATCACACCAAAACGTACATATATTTGTTGTGTTAGTAGTGAAGAATCTCAGGTTGCATGGTTGGCAGCCCTTCAAGTAGCTCTTAGTAAGAAAAAGGAAAAACAAAAAGAAACTGAATCGAGCTAAGTTACTTTTTTTTTTCTTCAGTTTTTGAGACTGAAAAAAGGAATTGTATATTGTTTAATATTTCTTTCTTTTATTAATAATTGTATGGATATTTTTGTTTCTTTAAATTTATTCAGTTAATATTTTCTTTTAATAAGATATATACAATAATATATATATTTTTTTTACTAAATTTTTTTTTAATAATTTCCCCGTACCTCTTACCTTTATTTTTTTTTTCATTTGTAATAATTTATTTGGCTTTGCTCTCTAATCCTTTGTTTAAATAGATTTTGTCAAGAAAAATTAATTACTTTCCATTCTTTTTTACTTATATATCATTATTCCTTAAATTTCCTATATATCAATTTTACCTTAATTTCTTTACTCTCTTATTAATATCATTCATTCATTTTTTTTAAAATTTTTTTGATTTTAATAATTATATTTTTTACATAATATTACAATTGCATTGATTGTATTAATCTTTTTTTTTTTTTTTATTACAAAAAAAAAGTGCAAAATTACAGTTTTGGAGGGTTTATTAATTTACTCTTGTATTCATTACCACATTTTTTCTTTAAAATTTGGACTTTTTTACAATTAAAATAATAATAATACGGGGACATTATTTTATTTTATTTTATATAATAAAGAAATTTTTTTTTTAAATGACTGGTAATATTTTTTTCGGTTACAAAATTAATTTTCGTATTTTACATAAGAATTATAATAATATTAATAATTTTCGTTCTTAAGTTCATTAAGATTCACCACATCACTAATTTGTAAAACCTTTCGTTTTGAGTGGAAAGTTATCGAGTCCGATAACACTAGCATAGCGGGACATGTTTAATTTTATCACATTTTGCCGATCAATTTGCTGATCATTTATTCATTTTATCACTTTATCACATATAAAAATGCACCAATCGGAAATCCTACATAATAATATATGAAATTTTTACAATTAGCTGCATTTTAATATAATTAAATAACATTAAATTTTATCGAAAAAATAATTATTATTGGGTAAGTTATACTAGAAGTAATATTTTGCCAAAATTAATATAATTATAATAACATATTGTTTATATTTGAAATATTTAAAAAGTTTTTTCAAAGCTAACTTTTGTGTTGTTTAAAATTATATTGTAATACTTTTATATTATATTCTATAAAACCCAAACTAGGAAATATAATGGTTAGTATAGTTTGCTTATGCATAGCTCTGTTCAAATCTTTGAAGTCAAATAATTAAAAATTTTTAATCACATATGATTAATATATAAAATATTCAAAAAATAGTCTCAAAGCTAACTTTTGTGTTATTTAAAATTTTATTTTAATACTTTTATATCATTTTCTACATAACTTAAATTATGAAATATAATGGTTGTTATAGTTTGCTCTTGTATATGTGATTTTTCCCAAACCTTTGAAATCGAAAATAATTAATTTATTATGTAAATTATTTAATTAATTATTTCAATCCTAAGCTAACTTATGTAAAATACTTTATATTGATTTATTATTTTAAAAATATAATATACATAATCCAAAATATTGAATTTTTTATTTTGTAATGTTTGCTCAATCATATGCTATTTCACCTGAAGCTTTAAATTTTGGATTGACTGAATTTTATATAATGTAATAATTCAATTATATATAATCAGTAAAATGATCAATATGATAATATAAGTATGTTCCTATATAGATTTACTAATTTACCCTTTACGCTATAATTAGCTGTTATAATTAAAATTAGTTAAGGTTAGGATTAAGTGTTAGACAATTTGTTACTAGCATAACACTGATGATATTTCAATTTTTATTATATTTTTAAGGGACTTAGAATTTTTTTGATGAGTGATGTTTATTTATTACGCTATAAGATATTATAAATAAGCATAATTTATTATACTAACCAATCATAGCATAAGAGTAAATTAGTAGACCTGTCCTTATGCTGATAATATTAGATTCTACTATATCTAAATATATTTATAACATCTGAAACATCATGATAAAAATTGTTTAATAAATGTATTTCATTGTTAATTCTCAAAAAAATTCTTAATAATTATTTAAATCATAAAAAACTTGCATTAGAATTACGATTTTAAATCGATAATTATTTCGCTGATTAATTTATCAATAATCATTTTAACGAATAAGTTTATTTTATTTTATTAATAAAGTTTATTATAAAATAATACTTTATATATATATATAAAAATTATGATATATAAATAATAAAAAATAATTAAATTTTTTTATCTTGTAATTTTTTACAAATGAATAATATTATTTATGAAATAATTTCTTCTCTTTAAAATAAAGATAAAATCAATATTAATAGCTATCTTATAAAAGTGTTAACCATTTAATCAATTTGATCAGATAAAAAAATTTTAGTAAAGCCAAATTCTAATATGTAAGAGGTTCCTGAAAACTTATATACAGTCAGACCTCTCTAAATGTACCCCTTCGGGACTGAGTAAAAGAGTGCATTTAGAGAGGGTGTGCATTAATGGAAAATATACATTTTAACAAATTTTTATAATTTAATAACTATAATTTTATTTTATTTATATGTATCAGAGATCTTAC
>CAJVPP010003682.1:0-11043 GCA_910592005.1 Funneliformis mosseae | reverse complement strand
TAAAATATTAATTTTTAAATAAATTATTTTAAAAATATTTAAAATTATTATAAATAATTTTAATTATTAAATAAAATAACAGGTAAATTTGCTTACAATAAATTTAAAAAAATAATATAATTATAAATTAATATTTAAAATTTATATATGGGATTTTTGCAATAAAAAAGGTGAAAACAGTCAGAAAAAATCAATTTTACTTTTATATGCCAAATATGATTTTTAGGTCAAAATATGTTTAGATTTAGCATTTACTCAATTTTTATTTTTTCCAGCCGTTTCCCCCTTTTCTATTGTAAAGGTCTCATATATTTAAGAAATTTTTTAATAAATATAATTTAAATTATATATAAACTTATTTATAAATGTTATTATAAAATTATATAATATTAGAATTTATTATATAAATTAGTTTATTATTTATTATATTATTACCTTTTAGACTAATAAATATAATAAAAATGATTTATAATTAATTAATTATTATTAAAATTGATTTTAATATTTAAAATGATATTATTTATTTTTTTAAAAAATTTAAACTTATTTTTAAATTATAAATTTTAAATAATAATAAATTAGTAATAATTTAATAAATAAATATTTACTATTAATATAATTATTTATTTTTTAACTTCATAAGTTTCATAAAATAAAAATTTATGAAGTATTATTTAATCTTTTATTTTGTAAAATTTTCATATTTTTAAAATTTGTAATAATCTCAAATTTTATTAATTATAAAACATTATATTTTTAAAATATTTATTTATTATACTATAATAATTAATATATAAATTTAACATCATCATTTTTTTAATTATAAATAATAAAGATATACTTCAAATTTATTAATAATTTTAATTAATTTAATAGTTTAAAATATAGCATTATTTTTATTAAAACTTTTTAATAATTTTGTAGTATTTTTAAAACTAATAGATTATTTTCTATAATAAAAATTAAAAGACTTTGTAATTGTCAAAACTTATATTTACATATTATTAATATTTTGTAAATTCAATAATTTTAATAGAGTTTATATCTGTTTAATGCTTTTCTATTATCTATTATTAAGAAATTTATTTTATAAATTATCTAAAAATTTTATATTATATTTATATATGATTATTTTTTTTTAATTATTATTTCTTATTTATTTTATATTTCTTTTATAATTTATTACCTCTTTTTTTATATTATATTTAATTTTACATTTTTATTATATATTAAGTTAATTTTTTATATTTTGTAATTTTTTAATTATTTTTTTCTTAATAAATTTTTATTGTAATATATTTCTTTATTTATTATTTAAACCATTTTTTTCTTTTTGTTATTCAACTTATATTTCTTTTATTATTTTATCATATTATTCTATTTCTTTTTCTTTTTCTTTATAATTTTTTATTATAAATCTCTTTATTCATCTTCTTTAAAGTATCTTATTATATTATTATCTTTCTTGTTATTTATATTTTTTAATTAGATTCTTTATAATATTTTTCTATTCTTATAATTTGAGTATATTTTTTTAATTATATTTTTAATTATATTCTTTAATTATATTTTTTTATATTTTCTTTTTTATATTTTTTTAAATATATTCTTAATTCTTTTTTCTTAAATATATTTTTATTTTATATTTCTTAGATCTTTTATCTGATTATTTTAAAAATACTTCTATTTTATCTACTTTTTTTTAAGTTTTATTTTTTTCTTTATCATATAATTTATCATTCTTTAAATTTATTATAATAAATTTTATAACTAAATGATAATTTATATAAAGTTAACATTTCTACTAGATTCTTATAATATCATTTATTAATTTTAATATGTTAAAAAAATTATCAATATTGAAATTATTAAAGTTAATATATTAATAAAAAAAATAATTACATTTTATTATCTAAAATCTTATTTATTATAAAGTTATATAATTATAAAACTTATTTTTATAAATACTACTTATATTTATAAAATTTAATATCAATCAATTTATAGATTATTCTTCTAATTTTCAATTTATACTATTTCTTTTCCATAGAATTTTTATATTTTATCATTACATCATTTCTATTTTTAGATATTTTTTCTTCTAGAGCTCTGAATTAGGTCAGATTAACCTGTTTACCTGACCTGAACTGACCTGAAAATTCAGGTCAGGTCAATAGATTTTCAGGTTGATGTCAGGTCAGATCAATAGGTCAACCTGACCTGATAAAAATTCAGGTCAACCAATCATTCTTCTTGAATAATTTATTATTATTAAATTAGAAATAACAAAGTTGATTAAATAAATTAATAATTGTTTATAATATTATTATTTATATTAAATATTTTATTTTTTATTTTTAAAGTGCGGTAGTTCCACATAATCTTTATTATGATAAAAGTATGATATAAAGTAAAATACAAATTAAGAAGAAAAGTGAAAATCTCGTATAGAAAAGTAAAACTAGACTATAGAAGACTGACCCTACACTCTCTCAGATCAATTCTAACCTAAGCTAAAACTATCACTTCTGAGTATTTAACCAAAAAAAGGAGAGGGCTTGACCACTATTACACTAAAAATTCATACAGTGGGATCCTAGTTGCACCATGGTGTTTATTAGATCAACGTTATTATTGTTGGTAGAAATATCACGGGAAAAATCAAAACCTGAAGAGATGAAATTGTCCTTTTTATCTTGAAGGTTAATGTTGGTAGCTTTCTCGATAGAAGATTGATGAGTACACTTTTCAATCTAAAAATGTTATGATTCTTCATAAATGAAGTGCATAAGGGATAAACATATAGCTAAAGCTGTAGGCATGTGTGAAAGGTTATTAAGAATAAGTTCAAAGAGGATAGTGGGAACAATGCCTTTAATGAGAACCATAAAGGAAAAGGATGTTGAGAGGTTCCACCAATTAAGATTATTAATATCATTCGAATGTGCATTGGTAATGACTCTAAGATAGTCTTTAACTTGTTAAATGAGCAGTTTCATTTGATAGTCGACTATCAGACAGGTCCATATATGGAAGAAGTCCTCGTCTATAGCCTCACATTGGGGGCACAGGGCTGAGGATAGAAAAAGAGACGGATGTCTAATTTTCAGAATTTCAACTGTAGGAAGCATTTTCAGCAATTGTTGGAATTTTTTCATTCTTGTACTAGAAGCTACATATGATGTGTGATTGATGTCAACATTTGTCATTAAGGCAGAAAAAGGTAATGAACCAATTGATTTTAAAGAAAGGATGATATTTGTTAACAATGTGTAAGGATAAAATTTGCTGAAGATGCTTGTGTCAGAAGATGTCTTTTACAAATTGTCTCACCGGAAGAAGTATAGGTTGGTTGTTGTAATTAAAGAAGTTTTGTGAAGTAACTATCGTATAAAGGTGCAAGATGAGAAGAGTGAGAGCGTCTTTTGCCATAGCGTCTACCTTATTGTTCAAGAGATTGTTTAAATGTGCTTTGATTTTTATTAAATGGACGTCAAGGTTGTGCACAGAGATTACTTTGAAAAGACAAGACCAATGCACAAAATTGTTGATTTTCAAAAAGGGTCTGAAGGTGGGAGACTATTTCTTGAGAAAACTAAATTTGTTGAACTGTGATACGATAACAGCTGAGTCAGTATAGACTCTGACTTTGCAATTTGGAGGGCAGTTAGGAGTGCTGTAAAAAGGGCTGCAAATTCAAGTATTGACGATGACGAAAAGCTGGAAGTCAAAGCAGTGCTAAAGGAAGCCATAGGTGAATTCTGGTGGGATTATAACTAAGTAATCCCCATTTTGATTGAAGGGAGACCGACGTCTTAAAGAGATCTGTCAGTGTAAAATTCTAACTCAGTAGCAGAAACAAAATTGGAGGAAAGTATTAGTAATTCTTCTTTATAGGGAGAAGGGATAAATCTATTTATACAAGAGCTATATATAGGGAGAGGAACAGAAAGCGGTACATTTAAGATATGTGACTGAGAGGATGCAATTGTACAAGTCAAAGCTAGTTCATTCAAAGCACCGATAGATAGTGCTGTGAAACTGGAACTTTTATAATAGATATTGTGAAAGGCTGCATAGTATATATGAGGAATACTGACGTAGCAGTATGATCTGTTTGTTAGAAATGCATTTTGATTGTGCAGAGAACAGCGAAGATATAGGATCAATTTGGTACTGTGATCAGTTGCTTTTTCAAAATTAAAATGTCTGAGATGCAAAGTATTTAGGTCGGTATAGGTGATACGTTCAATGACGAAACTATTAAGATTGAATATCTAACCCACAGCATACGATCTATAACCAGAAGTAAGATGTTGTTGCTTCAGTGTATAGTCATACATTAGGTTATGTGGGAATATTCTGGTAATGAATCTATCTGGTGATGGTTGTAAATAATGTTTCATGATAGTAAACCATTTAGAGGTTCTAATGAACCTTGTATATTAGTGCGTAATGTGGATGAGGTTTTTGTAAGAGAATATGTAATTACCAGCACAATTGACTAACTGTTCAGCATAAAGAACTGAGCATTTTCTGAGAACTTGAACGTGATTTCTATAGATAGGCGCGATGAGGTCTGAAATCAGGATGGTACTTTCAAATACTAGATTATTTAAGCTTAATAAAACGCTAAGATTAATATGCAGTTTGTTAAGGGTACTAAGTAGGGCTGGGAGCCAGTCATTTTTAGACCTTTGGGTATTATATGACCAACGTACTAGAGGATTGATGTATAATCATTCCTTGGTTTACAGTTGTCTGATATGAATTTTGAATATGAGGCCTAATAAATTGGATTCATTGGCCATCTGCAGAAGAGCACTGCTAAGATTTTAAATAAGTCTCTGGTGTATAGAGGTAATGTTGTAAAAATAGTGTGACAGAAAAAGCGATGATGTCATTTTCCGTGAAAAGTGCAATTTAAAGTGAAGGAAAGCTACATATGAGGCTATTATTCAAACACAATGTTTTTCTGAAGGGAGTATAAGTTGCGATTTATACTCTATACATGGGAGAATAACCATATTAAATATGTATATAAGATAAGTGTCCATTAATTTTTTTTTCGCATTATAGTAATTGCAGATTTGATTTCTTCATGAATTTGATTGGTGATAAATGTTCTGTTGTCTGCCAGCAAGATTCAGACTCCAAGGTACCTGACACTTTCACTGGATTTATGTGCGATAATGTGATGAATAGCATTGGAATTGGCAATGGCGAATGGCTTGAGCTGGGTCCTATTCACCAGGAATTCTGACTTAGGCCAATTAACCTGGATGTCGTTAAAGGAATAGAAACTGTTAGCAATCCTAATTATTGATGATAGATTGTCAGCAGATTTGACAATCTATAGAGTATTGTCCATGAAGACTAAAGCCAGAATCATTGTTGAAAGGCATTGCGTAGTAAGTAGACGGGTATCGGATTGCCAATTGCAACTCATTTTGTATCTGTGAGATGACTCTTAGATTCTACAGAACAGTGGGTCGTAGTAGATACACCACAACAGGGGTGAAATGACTTCTCCTTGATCGATGCCAGAAAAGACAACGTAGGGATCAGTATTATCATGAGCAATGAAGATTCTGTTAAGTTTAGGGATAAATAATTTCATAATGATGTTGATATAGCCGAAAGAAATTCAGAGCCTTTCCATTGCTTTGACTAATGTAAAGATGTTAACTTGGTTGTATGCTTTAGACATATCTTGTAGGAGGAGGACCCAGAGTTCAGATTTATTAGTGATGACATTATGTTTTATGTTGTCTATGATATGTATGAGATTAAAAGTGGATTTAAAAGGCAGTCTAGCAAAGTTTGATCTTTTCAAAATGTTATATTGTACAAAAACTGACGCAAGTCTGATATTAATTAGTTTAACAAAGACTTTTTGTGAGCATTTCAGGAGTGTGATCGGTCAGGTATTGTTAAGGTCAAATTCTCAGGATTTAGGTTTAGAAATCAGATAGATATAGGCAAAGTTCTATCTCGTGAGAATTGAAGAAATCTGAAGGCAGCCACAAATAATTAACCAAAGGTATTTTCTACTATGTGGACCAAATGCTTAAGCATTTCATTAGATATAGAAGAGGGGCTTGTAGCTTTATTATTGGGCAGACATTCTATAATTCTGAACCATTCGTCAGTCGATGGGAACGAGGTAAGCTGGTCATATATAGACGAATCAATATCATCAATTGGCTAGTATGTGGATGTCTATTCCTCTGAAATTATTTTGTCATGATATGTCGTTCCTGCGATTTGTTGAAAATGTCTGTTGACTTCATTTTTTACTTCAATGTCATTAGTTAGTAATGGCTTATCATATTTAGAATTGTCCAGACATTTATCAAGAGTAATAATTTTCCTTTTCCTATCTAATATGGAGTCGATCATATGTAAAGGATCAGCATTATAATCGTCAATATGAGCTTAGAGCACTTCTTAAATGCATTTAGTTTTGAACTTCTGTTCTTTGAGTTTAGTTTCAACATAAAGACCTGCTAATAGTAATTTTATGTTAGGAATAACAGAGTTGATATAAGCCAGAGAATAGTTAATATTTACAGCTGTCACATATAGATTACTGGACTGGGCAATAGTGAGAAAGTTTTTATATTTAGACGACCATTTTGGACACTTGATCGTGTCATCAAGATAAGCTTGAGTTAGTTTGTTAATCTGTGTAGGGTCTTAATGTTCTTATAAATGGTTGAGAGACCTATAGGCCATTTTTTATAATGGGTTGTTCTAGCTTTGCTTACAAGTATGCAGGATTTGACCGCTGCAATGATCGATTTTTGAAATATGTTTCACAAGCTGTTAAGTGAAGACTGAGTCCAGAACTTTGTGATGGAAAGGTTTTTAAGAGAACTGTGTTTGGTAATATTGTCAGTTTTGGCAGCGAATTTGACCCATTTCCAGTCATCCATGTGAGAATAAACGAAGAAGCTTTTTCTAGAACATCATCTGTCATTCAAAGGAGTGGTCAAAAGTCAGACAATGAAGTCATTATAACTGAATGATCAGAGACAAGGGGTATCATAGATAATGTTTGGCATGTGAGGATGTT
Organism: Funneliformis mosseae; assembly: GCA_910592005.1. NCBI lineage: Eukaryota > Fungi > Glomeromycota > Glomeromycetes > Glomerales > Glomeraceae > Funneliformis > Funneliformis mosseae. The sequence goes on along the minus strand of CAJVPP010003682.1, from coordinate 3,965 downwards.
TAGGGTCAATTCTGAGGACATCCAAATATAATTGATTCGTGACGAAGTATCAGGACGAAAAAAGGACAGAAAGGATGAATGGTTGGTATTGTGCACGATGCTAAAAACATCAAACAAATTGTGTCTCAATAGCAAGTTCATAAAACGAATCGTATGTTGTGGATTTTGTGAACGGTCAAGATCAGCGTTAAAGTTACCAAGCAGGATGATGTGGTAATTATCTCGAGTTGCTTCTGCAAAGAGTGCGTTTATATATGTTTGCATTGATCTGCATATTTCTTTTGAGCCAGGGATATGGGGCGGAAAGTACACATTGATAACTAATAGCTTTTGTTTGTCAGCAAATTGTAGTTTAGTGTAAACAATATGATCGTATTTTGAATCGTGTTTGAAAATGTGTTTGGCAAGTTTTTTACTAAAGGAGAGGCTGATACCAAACCCGCTAGTCTGGCTCTCCTGGTACGTGTTAGTGAAGGAAATGAAATTTGAAAAAGATCGATTGAGAATAGAGGAGCTGATGGATTTGAAGTTTGTTTCTTGGAGACCGATGATATCAAGGTCATATGATTTGTATAGAAATATTAAGTAATTTTATTTGGCAGAGTTATTGAAGGATCTAACGTTATGAGATGAAATATTGATAATTGGCAGGTGGTTATTTTGGGGTGATAACATTTATATCAAGGTTTGTGCTGATAGAGACAGTGTTCATTATGTAAAATAAAGTTATTGCGGGAAGCTACTAAGGTAGCTTTCAATGTTTCTATCTAAGGTATCAGTAATAGGGATGAAAGATTTAATATCGTGCTCACTCATCAGACCTTTAGTTAGGAGTATTTGTTGAAAGTCTGCACAAGTAGAGGAAAGACTATTGATAGCTATAGTGAATGAAGATATACGTCTTTGTTGGCGGTGACAGATTGTGATAAGCTGTTCATTTATCTTTTTTGCAAAGGGATTACGCAGTTAAAAGCATTAATAAAGGATATTTTTCATCAGCGGGTGATAATTTTGGAGGGAGCATATTATTGTGTTCAGCTGCATCCTGAAGGGTAACGACTTTGATTTTGAGTGCTTTTTCAATGACACTAAGCCTGTCTTATGAGAAGGCTAAACTGGAAGTTAAGATTGCAAGTTGTTTCATAATGGTCTCGAATTGTATGGTGACGAGTTTTTGGAAGTTCTGATCGTGCATAGAGCCTTCTTGAACGGTACCATTAGAAAGATCCTTGGTCGGCTTGGATATCCAGTTTGGATTGTTTGTTTTAATTTCCATATTATCAGGAATGTCATCAGCCTAGGTCAAGGGTTTGGGCGTTGGTTTATGTTTATTGCCAGAAGAAGTTTATAGAGGGGGGTTAGTTGTAGAACCTTTAGGCCAGTCGTCCTTCTTCTTATTCTTTAAAGCATCTACAAAGGTGACGTTATCTCTTACTGCGCCTCTCTGTTACTGTTTTTTTGGGGTTACGTAATTACTGAATTGAGCTGGTTGAAACTTTTGATAAAGTTGTTGTATGTTACAGTCTTTAGAATTGTGTTTACGTTTTGAACAGTTTGTTATATTATGATGCGCAAACGAGCAGATAGCACAAAGTTTTTTCTTAGAGTCTGTCCATTCGACTTTTTTACCATTTAGTGTCAGATCTGTGAGTTTATTAGTTATTTCACAGAGTTCCACAGAGGCAAAGTAGAAGTAGGCGTGTTGGAGATAGTTATAGTTTGACCTAGCCCTGGGGATGATCCAGGCAGTTGCTTCTGTCATTCGACCAATATCCAAGAGGTCACGTGACGTGGTATTCCTTGGAAGGTTAGTTAGCTTAATTGAATATTTAGATTTGTTCTGGATGTCTACACAAGGTGAATTGCTTCTGTGGAATCTGATCATATCATTAAGCAGAAATATTCCATCTCCTTTATCAAGTTCAGTGAAGTTAGCATTTTTATCAAAGGTGATATTAGCTCGTTACCATAAATTACGGGTTTCTATCGTAATGCAGGTGATATTATCGTATTTAGAAAATAATTTTTTAAGACGCAATTCAGTAACGTCAAGTGGAATTTCAGTCACAGTGATAGAAAGTTCTGGAGTAAAGGGGGCTTGTTTTTGTAATACAAGTAGTAAGAACGTGTTATTGTCCATTTGTGAAATCCGCATCTTGCAGAAATTGTCTTGTTCATTTTGTCAAGAAAGGCAAGTTTGAGGATGGTTTGTTTATAGTCTGCTGGAGATTTGCTACGTGTGATACCTGAAAGAATAGTAACTCCATGCAGTGCTAATCGATGATATCAGCAATTTTTTGTTAGGGGGTTCTGCTTTTGTATTTTTTGAGTAAACAGTACGCGAAAAATTTTTCGAGAGGGCGACTATTGGTAAAAGTGAGAATGTCTTCCTCAGTAACAATATGGTTTTCAGTAGGGTCAGAGCTATCATCAATGTTCATAGTACTGGAAGAAGCTACGTTGATAGTAGGAGGAACTTCCTTTTCTTTGCCTTTATTATTTACTGGAGAAGTTTCGGCATGAGTGTTGTCGACTTCTATGTCATTTTCAGGAATAAAGTTGTTCGTCAGGACAGATAAAGAGACTGTTGGTTCAACTATCTGCATAGTATTTTATCTTTTGTGAGGTTGTTGGATATTTTTGGGTGATGCAGAGTGATCGCAGTTATTATTTTATTTTCTGCTGTTATTTGGCATGGTGGAGAAGCAGAAAGAGTTTTTATTTATTATATTAAATATTTTTTTTTTTTTATAGTTGTAGTATCTGGTATATAGGAATCTGTAAACGGAGTATTTTTAAGGAGTATCGAAGTGATATCCTTTACACCTAAGAATCTCACAAAGTTATGTCTAGACTCTAGTTTTAGCTAGAACCCATCCTGTAATACTGGTCTGAAGATTGCCACCTAGGTCGACTCCCCAAGAGCTAACTCTCAGAGTATCTAGACCTTAGAACTACTGTCAAATTTGAATAGAGAGATCACTTTCAGTCACAGGTACTTTGTCAATTTTTCCCTGTTTTTACCAACACTATATCTGGATACTATTACCTCTGCTTGGTTATATTAAATATTTTTTTTTTTTTTTTATAGTTGCAGTATCCGGTACATAGGAATCTGTAAACGGAATATTTAAGGAATATTGAAGTGATATCCTCTACACTTAAGAATTCCATAAGGTCATGTCTAGACTCTAGTTCTAATCAGAACCCACCTTGTAATACTGGTCTGAAGATTGCCACCTAGGTCGACTCCCTAAAAGCTAACCCTCAGAGTACCTAGACCTCAGAACTACTGTTAAATTTGGATAGAGGGATCACTTTCAACCACAGGTACTTTTGTCAATTTTTCCTTGTTTTTACCAATACCATATCTAGATACTATTACCTCTGCCTAGTATCAGGGTATATTTTACATATGATCGGGAAGGCTTAGATGTTATCATCTATATAGAACTTCAGAAAGGTAGGTGGCTGTCGTACCCATATCGTCAAATTCACCCAGGAATTGAACCTGGCCTCTACCCAAGTGACAGCTCGATTGGATAGTTGCTGCAGCAGTACAATGCAGTTTATTATCAACAATAATCACCTTGAGGATATCTTGAGATGTCACCCAATCTACTAATTACTAGTTAATCACTTCCTTACTTGTGTAAGAGCCTCTGAATTTGAAGATGTGAGACAGTACCTATTACAAGCTTATTAGCGTCAGCCAAATTTCTATCGATCCCTGGCTTCATTTGCATCCACTTGTTCTGCAAATTTTAGTATTTAGGCATGATTAACGTCGATCGATAGGTCGATCGACCAGTTTCTAATGCATATTAGTTTATACGCCCACATATTCAGTTACATATGAAATTCTTATGAAAATCATCTAGTTTTATACCTCGGCTGAGACTTGAACCTGTGGCTATTGCAGTGTAACCCACAATAGGAGCTCAGTTGTTACCAACTGAACTAGG
>CAJVPP010003681.1:0-11043 GCA_910592005.1 Funneliformis mosseae | reverse complement strand
CTTCTAATATACCAAGTAAATCAACTAAATTTTCCATAAAAATCCATTCTTCATCAGAAAGGTTAAATTTTTTTAATTGATGTCCATCTTTTTTAATATTATTATCCTGATCGCATAAATCAATTGCCAATTGATCAATAGCATCCTTTAAGTAAAGAAGACGTTCTCAAGCTAAAAATGAGAAATTCCATCTTGTAGATACATCCTGAATTACTCCTACTTCATTTATATAACCCAGATTTTTTTGTGTTGCTAATAAACACTCAAGTTGTTTAGGATATTGAAAAAATCTAATTAAACGTTTTGTATGTGCAATAAAAATAATAGTTAGTTCTAATGCTTTACTAACTACCAATTAGAAAATATGTGCTGAACATGGAATTCTACTAATAGAAGGTAAATATAATATTGCTTTTACCATATTTTTTCTATTATCACTAGTTATAGCTACAATATTATTTTGAAAATTCCAACTATTAATTAAACTAATTAAAGATTTTTTGATTGTTATAGCATCATGAGAATAAGGTAAATATTTGCATTTTAGTAATATATCATAAATTTTAAAATCATTATCCATAAAAGAAGCAGTAATACCAATATAATCATGTTTGTCTCTTGAAGTTCACAAATCTGTTGTAAATGAAATATACTTTGCAAATAATAGTAATAATTCTTTCATGCTTATTTCTGTCCAATCATAAGCTTGATAAATCATCAATTTAATATTTTTTTCATTTGGTAAAGTATAATAAGAATTTAATGAAGAAAGAAATTCTTGAAAATATTTATCATTTACAACATCAATTGGTTTTACTCCATGAAGAATCCATCGTGTAAGATTTCTATTAGCCTTGAGTTGCTTAGTTTCAGTCCAATGCTTAGCATTTGAATTATTAATATATTGATCAAGTGTTCTATTTTTGACAGCCTAGTATATTAAAAAATTAAGAAATTTATTAATTAAAAGTTTATTAATGAATAAAAATGATAAAAAAAATTCACTAAAAAATTTTCGTTACCTTAATATGAACTTTTTTTTTATCTAAAATTCCATGTACATTAGCAAGATGTTGTATTACATTACTTGTACTACCCAAAGCTGCATATGTAATAGTACATAGTTTGCCGTTAGAAAGAAGGTTTTTACAAGCCATTATTTTACCAGGTCTACTAGGATTATTTTTTTCATCAAAGAATTTCCATACAAAACTTTGCTTAGCTGATCCATTAGACCCTTTATATCATAGTCTTTATGTAATATGTGTATTTGCATCGGTATTAACATTTTTGTCAAATGAAGTTCTAGATACATTACTTAATCTTTCAGAATTACTTAAAATTGTTTCTTGTTTTAAAGAAACATTATCATTGAAAATTGCGTCATAATATTCATTAGAACCCATTTTATAAAACAAAATTTGTACAAAAAAATATGAAAAAATAATTTTAAAATTAAAATATCTTTCATGTGTTATTTAATTAATTTAGATGTTGCATGTGCGCATACATGGTGATACATGCCTATTAAACAATGAATCCAAATATTTGAATATCCGATTATCTAGTTATTCATTTGTAGTTGATAATAATCAATTAAATGACCAAATAATTGGTCAATATTTTCGTCTAATCAATTATCGTAATCAGTTGGTCATATTCAGATAATTTGACTACAAATTGAACGATTCAGATTTCTAGTATAATCTACAAGCTGCCTATAAAGTTCAGATCAAAGAAAATGATTTTAAGTAGAAATTGGTAATAATTCAAGAAAATATACAACCTGTAGAAAATTAACAGATGCTTCTTTAAAATAACTAAAAGCATTTCTTGAGAAAAATCTTAATAGTTTTGCGATCACAACACAGGAATTAACACATTTAGAGTAACATGAACATTGTATATTTACTAAAGATGTACCATCAGTTGTACTAAAACTATATCGAACGTCAGTAAAAGATGATCAGTATATTTAGTAGGAAATTCAAAATATATTAGATCAAAGAATTATACGACCTTCTCAAAATCAATGAAGCTCACCTGTAGTTCTTGTAAAAAAAAGAATAGAAAAATAAGATTCTGCATAAACTATAGAAAATTAAATAATGTAATAATAAAGGACCAATATCCCTTACCAAGGATTAATGAATTATTAGAATCCTTAGGAGAAGTAACATGGTATACTATCTTAGACTTAGCTTCAAGATACTGGAGTTTAAGATCAGGAAACAGAACAAACCCAAAATGGTATTTATTATGAAATATAGGTTATATGAATTCAATGTAATTCCATTCGGGTTATGCAATACACCAGCCACCTTTCAATGAGCTATGGATGATATATTATAAAAAATAAAAGAAAATTCATATTAGTATACCTTGATGATATCATCATATTTTTCAAAAGTTATGACGAATATTTACAACATCTTTAAAATAAAATTCAATTTTTAAGACATGTAATATCAGGACAAGAGATATAACCTAATCCAGCAAAAATCGAAAAGATCATCAACTTCAACACTCTATTCAATATTAAACAATTACGAACTGTATTAGGATTATTCTCTTATTATCAACGTTTTGTTAAAAATTATTTTAAATTGGTAGCCCTATTAAACAATTTGCTAAAAAAGGATATATCTTACAATTGAATAAACAATATCAAGAGATTTTTGAAATACTTAAGGAAAAGTTGATAACTACGCCAATCTTATCTTATCCTGATTTCAATCAATCTTTTATTTTGAGTACTAATGCAAGTACTACAGGACTAGGTGCAGTACTTTCACAAAAAAACAATGAAGAAAGAGAATATCCTATTTGGTATGCAAGTAGAACATTGAGCCTAGCTGAATAAAATTACCATATTACTGAACAAGAAGCTTTAGCAGTAGTATGGGTAGTTAAATATTTTAGGAGGTATTTAGAAGATAATACATTTATTATATATACTGATCACTCAGCATTGCAATTATTATTGAATTAACTCACTAAAGAAAAGGATAGTAAAAGGATTATTCATTAGAAGATTTTATTATAACAATTTCAATTTGAAGTAAAATATCGCAAAGGAAAGGTAAATGTGAACGCTGATACTCTCTCAAGGATTGATGAATTACAGATACTAAACATATCATAAACTTTAATATCAATAATAGATCATGGATAAGCAACAATATTAAAACATAATTCAATATCTTACCAATTTCACTTACCCAGAAAATTGCAATATTTCTCAATAGAAACAAATTCAACAATTATCAATCCTCTACATTGTTAAAAATTCACAATTATACAAACCAATTAAGGAAAGATTAAAAAGAATAATTATACAAGAATAAGTGGAAGTACTCTTATTTAATTTATATAAAGATATGTCAGGAGTCTATCTAGGAATTGAAGTAGTATATAATAAGGCTAAAGAACAATATTATTGGTCACAAATGTTCAAAGATATTAGAGAATATATGGAAAATTGTAACAACTGCCAACAAAAAGGACCAAATATCAGAAAAGAACTATTACATCCTATTTTAGTTAAGAACCTTTTCATCGAGTAGGATTAGATATAAAAGGACCATTACCTATTACAAAAACAAGGAATAGATACATAATAGTTGCAATAGACTATTTTATAAAATGGCCAAAATCTAAAGCCATTAAGGATATCAAGGCTGATACAGTAGCTAAATTTTTATATGAAGTAATATGCCAACATGATGCACCTGAGGAAATACTCACAGATCAAGAAACATCATTCATGAATCAAATAATAGTACAATTATGTCAAAAGTTTTAAACGAAATATCGATTGTCATTACTATACTGATCTCAAACAAATGGAATAGTAGAAAGATTTAACTAAACTATAGGAGAGTGTTTAACCAAATTAGTATACGATCAAGAAAATGAATGGGATACTTATATTTTATTAGTATTATTCATCTACTGAACAATGAAATATAAAAATACAGATTACATTCCATTTTACCTCATGTATGGACAACAAGCAATGTTACCAATAGATTTGCAATTAAATTCTATTGAAACAAATGAGCAAAATATTAATGATGCTCTGATGAATAGATTAACAAATTTAATTGATAAATTAAAATAAGATAAACAGGATGCACTTAATAATACAAGAGCGATAAAAAGATCAGCATAATGATCAGTAAGTATCAGAAAGATTAAAAATTGGAGAAAAAGTTCTAGTTGAGAAAACATGAAAATGACGAGATATATCAGCCAAATTAGAAGCTCAATGGATTGATCCTTATTATATGCATGATGTAATTAGTTTCAACAATTATAAATTAAGGTCATTGGACAGACGAATAGTTAAAGGAACAGTATATGGTGATTGACTGAAGAAATATAATGAACAGAAAATGGAACCAATGATAATTATTTCTTAAATTAGATATCAATCTTAGTATACTTCTGATGATCAATAATTATAATATAAATAGATTCAATTTTACTAAAATAATAATAACAAGAAAGAAGATGTTACAGGAATATCAACAGATATATTTTAATTTATTAGAACTTAGTCCATCTAATGTAATATTACCACTTTTACCTGATATGTCTTCTCAAGATTTAAATATGAAGATAAAACACTATTTCGATATATACAATGACAAATAGTTACAAGGAAAAGAAAATAATCTTTAATTTATCTTTATTATATAGAAGAAATAATTGATAAAAAAAATATTTCGCAAAAAGATTCAAAATTATCAAAGTATTATTATACTACAGCAAAATGATTATTTCTTATTTTTGAAGATAATACTAAACAAATTATGAGAACGTAACATGTTAATATTCGAATAGTAGAAAAACTTAAAATTGATAAACTCGATAAATTAATTTAATGGAACTTTGTATTGAAAGGATCCAATCTTGAAATAGAAACACAAAATTACTAAAATCAAAATTTAGAAGTCAATATTATGTAATTAAACATTAAAAAAAAATGTATTTTAATAAAACTTTCTTTTTTCTAAAATAAATGTGGGGTTGATTTATTTTTATAATCATTATTTTATTGAAAAATTTTATAGTTTAAAAAGCAAAAGTGTAACAGTGTGCAAGAATTTTATTGAATAATATGAAATCAAAAATACATCAAAAGGAAAGAGAATAAAAAGAAAATACATTTATAAGAACTATCTATGATAACTATTACTAGCTATAGAAGATAAAGAGAGAGAGCATAGTCTATAAAATGGCCAAAAAGGTAATGATAAAGCATAGTTCTATAACAGACAAAATGTAAATGACATCTCTTCCTAATAAAATATTTAGTAGTAAATTAATCATTAAAAGACACATGATAAAGAAAATTAAATTCTTTACTTCTTTGATGAAGTTGTTCTAATATTCTTTTAAAGTTTCTCCAGATTTGACTTAAATTATTCTGAAGATTTTGGATTGATTGGACATCTTCATAACTTTGAAGGCAATCAACATCAGCTCTTACACAATTGTATTGAAATAGAAGACCCTCATATTTTACTTCAAGATCTCGATATTAATATCTATTGCAAGATAAATAGGAAGATAAACGACAAATTTTATTAGATAAACTATCTACTTGAGATAAAGAGAAATTTAATAATTGTCAAAACCTGTGATTTTCAATATCAAGTTCATCTATTCTTTGTTATCTTATTTCTTCTTCTTGATTTTGAAGGTTGTATTGATAACGTAAGAAAATTACTTTCAGAAACTTTTGCCTATAATGAAGATATAAAGCTAAAATTTTGCAATAATTTTAGTAAAATTGATAAAGATTTAAAGAAATAGATGAAATTTTAAATAAATATTTATACATAAAGGAAGTAGCTGTGTCGAACCCTTAAAAATTCTAAAGATCATGAGAATTTCCTCTTCTGTAAAATATAAACAAATAATTATTAAATAATTATTTGTTGATAATCATCATGTAAAATCATGCAATTGATCAGCAAAATTCACAATACTATTATGTAATTGATCGACAAATTACAACCCTATAAAATAATTTAGAATAAAATAGAATATTTTAGAAATTCATTGGAATTCATTCTTAAAAAGGAGGATACTGTTATAGGAAGATATTGATCCAAAAGATCATGTGACACACGTGACTAAAAGGTATATTGACTGCGTTATATTAGATGATAAAGATGGTGAAGATGAAAAAAATAAATTAAACAAAGGTTATATAAAAAACCCAGAAGTTGTCAGAAAATTCTATTATATTATTAATCATTTTGTATTATTAATCATTTATTACTTATAATCAATTAGTATTTTATTTATTTATATTAGCAAATTTAGTATAAATAAGATAGCTTTAGGACTTGGTTAAGGCGAACAATATTAGGTAGTAATAAACAGTAGTAGATAGTAAGAGATAATAATTTGTAAACAATTAGAACTCAATTAGTTTTTATCATCAACAAGATAAATATTAATAACAATTATATGCTAACAAATATAATTATAGCGAATTCCTTATTCTTTAATAAATTCTAAAAGTTTATTTTAAATATACATCATTATTTGAAGTAATAATTATTTGTAAGCCCTTCAGAGCTCTCCCTAAAGTATCAAATAAAAGCTAAATCCCTTTATTAATCTTGTGTTAATACTAATTTTCAGTCATTAGTATTGTAAGATAACAATATATACTTTTGACTATTATATAGTAAAATAATGTAAAAAAATGACGTGTTAATAGAACACAGACATTCTATAATTTTATTTTTTAAAAAAATATGTTATAATCGTTAAATACCTATTATTATTCCTAAGAAAGAATAAAGAATTCATAATATAGAAAACTGGTAAACTCACAAAAACTATTCTATATAATGCTTAAAATATAATTTTAAGAAAAAATTTTTTTTATTTTTTTTTTAGTATTAGTTTTACTCAAACTCATTATTCGAGATTAGTTACACAAAATTCTGAATTGATAATAAGTTAATACAATTAATTTACCAATCAAAATCGTAAAATAAATATGTGATCAATTGACCTTTCAATAAAAATTGAGAAATAAACATATGACTTATAATGCTAATTATACTAAAATTGTAAGTTAAATATATTTATTAAGAGAAATAATTATGATAATGTATTTATTCATAATGTAAATAAAATTTTACAAGTTTAAATTAATTCTTTTACATGTTCTAATAAATTTTTCAATGCTATAATATCATTTATCATCTTATCTATATCATTTAAATCATCTTATCTGTATTTTTACTATCCTCTTTAATAGATTCTTATTTATCCAATTTCTTTATTAAACTTGCTATAAGAATATCAATATTTTTTTAACTTCATTTTAAAGATATCCTAAATATATCAAACATTTGAATTGATATCTTTGTAGGTAATAGTTATAATAGCTGTACCTATATGCAAAAATGATACCATTAATCAAATAATTATTACATTTACAATACAAATAATTAAAAAGGATAGTGACATTAGGTTTCTTAGAAAAAATAAAACCTTGTAAAAAGCAACAATTATAAATGAAAGACGAAACCTCTTAATAACAGTCAAAACTTAGATGAAACTATATTAAATCATAATAAAAGATATGATAAAACCTATTCAATATGACAAAAACTAAAACTGTCAAAACTATATTAAAAATATAGAAAAGAGTATGATGAAATTATTTTGAGAAGGTTTCAACAGGCATCTATAGTAGCAATCAATAACTTCATAACCTAAAGAAGATAATTTGTATGTGTTAATATCATTAGATTAAGATTTGATAATTAAAGAATATATATAATGTATTTAGTATATTTTTGTAAATAAATTTAAAAGCTATATAGAACACTTTTGAAAAAGTATATTCATTACTTTAGTATGTATAGATATTAATAGTATTTACAAAATATTACCAAAATGCATTTTCTTTCTACTGCTGAAAAATGCAATAGGCCTTTTTCTGAAGTTATTGGGCTGTAAAAAACTTAGCGATATATTATTATATAATGCTATGAGTAATTTTAACAAGACTATTACTTAGAGAATTAAGATTATTAGTAATCATATTAATTACTAAATAATTAATCTTCATCTAATAAAAAATATCAGAAAAATATTAAAAAGGCATGTTTATAATTCTTATAATTAAAATGAAAAAAAAATCGCGTTAGCAATGCATATAAGCTTTTTTATAAGCAGGTCAGTTACTTTTTCGATAATGCATTATATAAACATTAAAGACTAACAAAACTAGATTAATTAATAGATCTGTTAAATATAGAAATTTGATATTCTTACTTGTATGACTGAGTTTCAAATAAATAATCTCTAATATATTAAACTATACCTTATATATAATATAAAAAACTAAGATGATTTTTTATAGTTGTAATTTCTTATTATTAAGAACCTTTTTTACATCAAATATACTTTTGTAAATGTCATTGAATAAAAAAGAATTTTGTAAAAACACATGTTTAAAAACATATGGAGAGGACCTATCATAGGCAAAAAGAATATAATAAAATTAGGAATTGTTTCATTATTAACAAAAAGCCATTATATAATAGTCTTCAGAATATAGAATAGTTTAGGCCAATCTGTAACAATAGGAATAGTATAGTTGAAAAAATATTTTTGCATTGACTTTTGATCATGTATAATTTAAAGAGCATTTATATATCCATCTATACCTTTCAAAACATTTTCAATAAAATTGAAAAGAATAGCATTCTGTATATGCCTATTGCTATTTTTCTTACTAGTCTATTATTGTAACTATATACTAATAATTTGTCTATAAACTCATCATCAGTGCAATCTTTTTTTATATTATTTTACTTGCAATCATAATATAAAATATCAAGATTTATGATAAATCAGTTTTCAAGATATTTTACAATCAATTCATTATTAATAATTTTCAGGTTGATTATAGTATCAGGCTGTTTTTGGATATGAGTATTATGATAATTATCTATATTCAGAACAAACGAATTCTCTAAATATTTTGTAAGAGCTTTCTCTACATATTTCTTGTATAAATTAGATATTCTTTTTATTGTAACCTATTAATCTCGATATTGTAGATACTTCAAGATTAGTCATTATATTCAAACCTTTATTACTTGTATTTACTAAATCTAAATAAAATCTAAGGTCAAATTTAAATGAATTAATTTTCATATTATTTAGTGAAGCAAATAGATAACATATAAATATTATCAACTTCTTCATATAATCTATCATTTGCTCATTACATTCAAGTGGCTGAGCTGCTGAATAAAGCTGGTCAAAAAAATCTTTTAAACCTAGTTCAATTTCTTAAAATATTCTTCACATTTTATCAAATGACTATATAATTTCTTTTTACTTGTAGTATTTTTTATTATAAAGGATTTTTACTATCAATTTAATAGCTTCAGTAAAATCAATCTTCATACTTATCTCCTTCTCATTCATAATTTTCACTCACTTAAGACCTTTTTTTAAAAGACTTTCTACAAATCTCATATAGCATATATTATATAAAAGAATACTTTCTTTTCATGATACCTTCACTAGATTGTTTTTTTTACTTTTTTTCCTTTAGTAAATGAAATTTGTTCAAATTAATAGTTTGGTATTCTACATATTGCCTTGTTTCAGACATGTTTTAAGTAGGTATAAAGGTATGTGATTAATAGGGATTAAATAAATATATTATAGTTCAATATAAATACTTCAAATTTACTTAATACATTTAATCACATTTACGTTGATCAAAATCAAAAAATCGGACATGTAAAAATCAACCTAAAATCAGTCTAAATTCAGCCTAAATTTGGCAAATTATCAAAAATCAGCCTAACCGATTGGTATACATTAGAAATTAGCTAAAAATTAGCTAAAATTCAACCCATCTTATTTATAGCCGATTGACATACTTATAGCTGATTAGTATATATTAAAATTTGACCTATCTTATTTATAACTAATTGACTTTCGATTGGAATGATAGGGTATTATTATTCTTTAGGAATGATAGTATTAAGTACGACAATTTATTGTTCTTAAGATACGATAGTATTATCGTTCTTTAGAGACAATAGTTTTATCGTTCTTTAGAGATGATGGTATTATCATACCTAAGGAATAATAGTTTTATCATACCTTAAGTATGATGATTTATCATTCTTAAGGTACGATGGTATTATCATTTCTTAGAGATGATAGTTTTATTGTTCCTTAGAGACAATTATTTTATCATTCTTTTATCGTTCACTAAAAACAATAGTATTATCATACCTAAGGAACGATGGTATTATAATACCTAAGAAATGATAGTTTTATCGTATCTTAAGTATGATAATTTATCATTCCTAAGGTATAATGATATTATTATTCCTTAGAATGATAGTTTTATCGTTCCTTAAGGATGATTGTTTTATCATTCCTTAGAGATGATGATATTATCGTTCCTTAGGGATGATTGTTTTATCATTCCTTAGGGATGATAGTATTATCGTATCTAAGGAACGATAGTTTAATCATACCTAAAGAATGATGATTTTATCATTCTTTAGGAATGATTGTTTTATCATTTCTTAGGGATGATGGTAATATCATATCTAAGGGATGATGGTATTATTATACCTAAGAAACGATAGTTTTATTGTTCCTTAGGTAAGATGCATTTATCATTCCAATGTACTAAACTTTCAGATTAAACTGATTTGCTAAAATAATATTGATGTAATGTACTATTTGAGTTTTTTTTTAGTATATAAGAATATTTATATAAATAAGTCTAATTTTTTAACTTTTTAAAAAATAATTTCAATCATTTTCAAATTTTCTCTTTTTACATTCCACTAAAATTCTGAAAAAAAATCATCCTAAGAATAAAAGACCTAAGTTGAATTTTAGTCAATTTTCGCCTTTAACTATCAAAATCAGATGAAAAAAACTGTATTTTAGTCAACTTTTCAAAAATAAACTGATTTTTTTTACTTTTTATAATAGAAACATGCCTTCAACCATCAA
>CAJVPP010003680.1:0-11044 GCA_910592005.1 Funneliformis mosseae | reverse complement strand
ATAAAGAATTTACTTTTTATTAAAAAAAAATTGCTTATTTATTCTTTTGTATTAGATAGTATTTTTATTTAATAATAAGTATAAAATTTCTTACTTAAGATTATTATTTGAATATTCCTTTTAATAAATAATTTCATTTTACAAATCATAAAATATAAGATTAAAAGTTATAGTGAAAATTTTAAAATATAATTTTAAGTAAAATTTATATTACTTATATAAATTTATATAAATTTACCCAGATTTATAAATAATTATTATATTAAAGCTTTATAATTAAATAATTATTTAAAATCTTTTATCAGTAATGATTTTTATTATGATAGATGTTGTAATATAAATATCCTAAAATTAAAATAATTAAAATACAAAAATTTTCATATAAATTAATTTCAAATATTTATTTATTATTTGTTTTAATTTATTATTTGAAAAAAAAATAAGGTAGTAATTAATGTATTTACGAAATAGGTATTTTTACTATGTTTGGATAAAACTAATATAGTAATATAAATGAGATTTATTTATCATTTTGTTATCTTTGCATGTTTATTTTGCAAATAATTTTTTGTCAGTTGAATTTATTAACTGATTGGTTAATCGAGGAAATAGGAACTCTATTAATCTCGCCTCATTCAAAGGAGTAAAACCGTAAGATTTGACATTTTTTACGCAAACGAAATTTTTGTTTGAAATGGCCAAAGAAAAAATTCTTTTTCAATGGGAAACTGCTTTATGGTTCTCCGTAAAGATATGAATTTAATATTACTTCATTTAGTTGCTAAATTAATGGATTAATGGTTAATTCACAAGAAAAATAATTAAAATTCTTAAACCAATAAATTTCTTGAATTAAATATAAATATTCTAAACCGATTTGTGTTCATTTTTTTTCTTACATTACATAAATGTGACCGCTTTCTTTGGAAATCTGATAAAGGCAAAATGAAAGTGTGAAAAAATGCAAGCATTTAAATTTAATGCATAACAAAAAAAAAAAAAATGATCAAATTATGATGTTTCAAACACGGCACAATCATTAATCGTGTTCCTGTAATCAATTATGTCTTATGTTTATAATCATTAAGTTACTCATGTTATTATGTTCCTTTTAAAGAAATCTTTTCACAACCTGCCTTTGATATCACGGCTGCGCCTGATATCAAAATAAATTATAAAGTTTTTTCTGATTGACATCGTAAATTCACTTCACTCTATCTAATAAAAATGTACCGCAAGTAGATAAATTGTTTAATCTTTTTTAAATTAAGAGACTACCGATCAAACAATTGATCGAATTTCGGGATCGGCCGTCCTGTGTAGCTCCAAACTTAGGTCTTTCATTAAAAACAATTATTTTTGGTCTATAATACTTTAATTAATATCCCTAATTTAAAGGTTCCCCTAAATGATTTGTGCTTGTGTATCGGTTAAAAAATCAATAGGCTTTCATGTAACATGATAAAAATGGAAATTTAATTATATTTTGAATAAACACCGCCACAACAATCGAGGACTAAAAGGGACAAACCTAGTTGGGTTAGTCATTTCCGTTAAACGCTATAATTCGTCGATGCACAAGATGAAACATCCCGCAGTAAAGTAGTAAAAAAGCGCCAACTTTCAGTTACATCATTCAAAAAAAAAAATCTTATCAATATTGTAAACGATAATCATGTGGAGGATTAGGATATCACAATTTTAACAATAATCCATATCGATACTTACATGCATCATTTTTCATATTCATCAAACCACACGTAACACGAAACAATGGACAATAAATCATAAAGTGTAGCTCCTTTTGAAAAAATTTTTTTTTTCTTTTCTTAAAAAAAAATTTCTCCGTCTCATAATTTATATATATATATTTTTTTTTTCTATCTTCTTTTTCTTTTAATAATATAATTTTTTTCTTTTTAATAATAATGATGATATTTTGTTTTATATTTAAATTATTATTTGGACATGTAAAGGGTAAAATAATGTCCAAGAGAAAAGCAATAAAAGTTCCAAAAACTCCATCACCTTTATTACCAACAGAATGCATGGAACAAATATTCAAACATGTTCTCGAAATGGAAAGCGCAAGACTTCATCCTTCTCTGCTTGTAAACCGATACTGGTGTAAAAACGTTGTACCATTCCTATGGACTCGACCATTTGCTCTTGTATCAAATCAAGATTGTTACAAATTATTAAGAACTTTTCTTTTATGTCTGGATATTCAAGAACATAATTTATTAAATTGTTTATTAAAACCTTATAAAATAAAGATCCCTTCTTCAAATAAACGAACCACGTTCAATTATCCAATTTATTTGCAAGAATTGTCTTTAAAAGATTTAGAAGTTTGTATAGCTTCCACAATTCATAAATGGTATGGAAAAAGCAGTTACGACGGTTACTACCCATACCAAATGGAAATTTTAATAAATTCTTTGTTACGATTATTCTTTCGGGGTTCAACAAATCTACGTTTTCTCAATTTCAATCAATATTTTAATTTCTTGGACATTCTAGACTCAACCGAACTTTTTTCGCAAACACAATATGGATTAAGTCAACTTACAAGATTACAAATCGTCAATAATGAACCCATAACACGAAATACTATTCACTTTTTGAAATTATTATCAATTACATGTAAACAGATTCATTCTTTAGAAATTAGACTTCAATCTTTTGATTATAGCACAGAAGTGATCAATCATTTCACGAATCTTATCACATCTCAAAGGGATCTTATGGAATTCAGTATTGCAAATATAATGATAAATTTTGAACAAATCATGTCTTCTTTACAATCTCACAAAATTTGTTTGCACTCGATCAAGTTGGATTGTGTCTACCTCACCGAAGGTTCAATGAATTTATTAAATAATTTTCATAATTTAGAAAGTCTCTATTTATATTATTGTGAGGGTTTAACTAGTACTTTACTCGAAGGACATTTCAATTTACAAAATTTACACATAATTAATTCTTTGAAATTACAAAATGTCACATTATCTATGTTACAAGTATATGGAAATTCTTTACGACAATTGGGTCTTAATATTCATGATTTAGAAGTATCTGGTGATATGGCTTTTGAATGTTGTCAAAACATCAATGAGTTGGTTTTAATTATTTATAACCCGACTCATTTGTCTGGTTATGACACTTGGAAAACTGAAAAATGGAAAGAAAGACTTGATACATTAATCTTGACTCAAAAAATTAACTTGTCCACACTTTCCATTCGTGATCAAACTATATAATCTTAAGCTGAAGCTGGTAGGTGGGTTGGAAATATATCATTTGTAATAGCATTCATCATCATACAGTATTTTCGCAATTTAGAAATATTTGTAAATAGACATTATTATTATTATAATTATAATATTATGAAATATTTTAAACATTAATATAAATCTTTTATTTTACAGGAACATAAAATATTTAATGTTCCGTCTTTTGAAATTGTTTAATAATTACTTTTGGTTGTAAACAAATAGGTAAAGTCGGTATGAAAAAAAAAAATATTTTTTTCCATTGAATTTATCCCTTATAAATATATATTATGGGCTAATGTTCATTAGGTAAATATTTGTATGCATTTATAAATGCATGCATTGCTAGGCGTATATTTTACTTTCTCCAAGAAAAAAAAATACTTTAACTCATCAGACGTGTCATTTATCTTGCCAATATCTATGCTGTGAAAGATAAACAAGACAAACTTGGAAAAGACTTAAATATTGTCACACGAACATTTCTCGATATATCATGTGACTTCGATGGTTTGCAATACGTGTATTATTTAATTCTTCTAATACATAACCCGGTAGTTATATTTTTTTAACATATTCTGCCAATTTGCCCGTAATTCCATTTCTCTTAAATCCATATATCAATGCCTTTCTTGCAAATCTTATTACAATCATATTAATAGGTCTAAAGTTGATAAAAATACATTTATGTTTAGTTTCTAACATTTTTTCTTTTAAATGCACTTTTCTGTGTTCATAAATCAGAATAAATAAAACAATCCATAATATGTTCTAGATATTGTCTATCTTATTTTATATAAATAACAATTTAGCATTTAAATCATCTTTTTATAAATTAATTCATATTAGATTTCTTTAATTTTTAATTTAAAAATTATATCCCTTATGATTATTTACCATCAGGTTTTAAATTTATTTTGCTAGCTATAAAGCATTAGAATTAAATATTGCATAATTTACATTATTATTAAATGCAAATATTCTATTATTAAAAATAAGTCTTTTGCAATAATCTTTTATTTTTTTATTTAATAGTTAAAAAGCTTTATTATACAATTTAAATTAAATATCAATATAAATTTAAATATAATAACATCATTATAATAAAAATATAAAATATCTTATTTTATAATATATTATCTTTATTAATAATATCAAATTTTACAATTTTAGTCAACTTTTATATAGCTGAATTAAAAAATTTATTTTCTTTATTATTTTAAGATAGTTAGCATTCTAGCTGATTAACTATAAATATTGTTTCAATTCAATTATAAATCAACCTAAAATTAACTTTAATTTAACATTAATTTAGTATCAATTTAGAACTTAAACAACTATAAATCAGCTTAAAATTGGCCTTAATTCAGCATTAATTCAGCATTAATTTAAAAATTTAAATAACTATAACTCAGCATAAAATTAGCCTTAATTTAGTATTAATTCAATCAAATAAGTATAAATATTAAAATTTTATTAATAATAAACTTAATATAATTTAATATAACAAAAATATTATCAAAATCCACTAATTAATTTTTTATTTAAAAATATAAGCAAATAATTAAAACATAATACATTTTTCTTCTAAAATCTTCTTAAATTGTCTTAAATATTTATTAACATAATATTATTATTTTTAAAAAAAAAATAAAAAAATAATAAAAATATGATTTATTTTTTTTTAAAAATCCTTTAAAATTATTTAAAAATATAAAAAATAATAATAAAATAATAAAAAATAAAAAATCTATGTTTTCTTATCAAATTACTTGAATTATCTTTTTCTATTATAGAAGTAAAAAATAAGGTTCATTATTTGAAAGTTAACTAATTAATTAATAAATTTAATTTAAATTTTATCTGATTTAATAGTTAGAAATATATTTCTATTATAGAAAATAAAAAATTCAATTTATTATTCAAAAAATTGACTGGTTAATTAATAAAATTCAACTTGAGTTTTATTTGATTTTGATAGTTAGAAGTATAATTATATTATAGAAAATAAAAAAATCAGTTTATTATTTTAAAAAGTTAACTAAAATTTAACTTAAGTTTCAGCTTTTCCTTTATCTGCTTTGATAGTTAAAGGTATATTTCTATTATAAAAGTAAAAAAATCAGTTTATTATTTTGAAAAATTGACTAAAATTTAATTTAAATTTTAGCTTTTTTTTTATCTGATTTAAAAGTTTAAAGATATGTTTATATTATATAAAGTAAAAAATCAGTTTATTATTTGAAAAATTAACTGTTTAATTGATAAAATTCAACTTAAGTTCTTTTTATTCTTAAGACAATTTTTTTCAGTATTATAATAGTATATAAAAAAGAGAAAATTTAAAAATAATTGTAAAAATATAAAGTTTAAGTTAAAATTATTTTTTAAAATGTGAAAAACTAAACTTATTTATATTAATATTCCTATATATGTTAGAAATAAACTCAAATAGTATATTAAATAATACATTAAATTAATATAAGATTTAAAAGTAAATCAGAAATAATTTATCAAAATAATTTATTATAATAATATCAATAAAATCATATTTTTATTTATTATTCAATTGAAATAATATAATCATTCTAATTGAATAATTTTATATTTATTATTCATTTAGAATAATATAATCATTTTATTTGAATAATTTTATTTTATTATTCAGTTAGAATAATATAATCAATTTAATTAAACAATTTTTATTAGAATAATATAATTATTCTAATTAAATAATTTTTGTTTATTATTTGATTAAAATAATATAATCATTCTAATCAAATGATTTTTAAATTATCATTCAATTAAAATAATATAATTATTTCAATCAAATAATTTTTATTTTATAATTTATTCAGAATAATATAATTATTTTAATTCAATAATTTATTTTTTATTATTGATTAAAATAATAAAAATAATCATTCTTTTATAATGATAAAGAAATATTTTTAAAAATGATAAAAAAAATTATTTCAAAAAAACAATTCAAAGCTATTATTTTAAATATATAATCTAGATTAAACTGAATCTTTTAAAGAATTAATTTGACTATTAATCATATTTAAATATTAAATTAATTTTATTTTATATTATATATAATTGATAAAAAAATAAATTTTTTATTAATTTTATTTTTTTTTTTTATTATTAATTTTTTTTTAAATATTTAAAAATTATTTATATTTTATTTTATATTTAATTATTATTTTTTTATATATATAAGGTTGATTTTAATTTAATTTAATTAACTAGATAGAAATTTTTGTATTATTTATTTTGTAATTTGTAATTTTGTAAAATTTTACTTTACTTTAATAAAAATTGTACAAAACTACTATAAATTAAAAAAAAAAATTTTTATTTTTATTTTTTATTATTTAAAATTTTATTAAAATTATTAATTAAATAATTAATATTTATAAATTTTGCAATTTTTTGAATAAAATTAATGCTAGTCATATTATATAACTTATATATATACATCTATATACAAATAAAAATTACCTTTAAAAAATTATTATTAAAATAAATTAATTAATTATTTAATTTTTTATAAAGTATTCAATTCCTCCTATTCATATTAAAAGTATTATATATTTTGTAGTAAGTTGGCATTTAAACTTCCAGTTTGTATAATTGGCAAAATACTTAGAATTGAATATAATACTATTTACTTATAATATTTTAACACTTTTCCTGATTGTATTTAAAAAATGTTATTATTATTTTATAATAAATGTCCAGTTAATGACAATTCTATTTTTATTCTCTCTAAATGAGAAATATATAAGAAGTTTATTTTATAACCTTTTCCTTAAATCTTTGTACTAATATCAAAGCCTCTTTTACCTAAATATTGGTTATATTTATTCATTATTCCTTATATAATTTATAAAATTGCTTTATTTAGTTACAATTTAGTTAATAATAGTTTCCTTAACATTTATTTACCCTTATCTCCCCTTTATTCTTTCTTAATACAGATATTCTCGCTAATCTAGATAATTTAAAAAATTCTTTTTTACAATCAAATAAATAACCTCTCATTTTATATTAATGATTTCCTTATTAATTTAGGTTTTTCTTCACGCTATATAGATATGATTTAGTTGTAATCTGATCTATCAGAATTATTACTTTCTTTTAATACTACACTTTTTCTTTCTCAATCTTTATTCTTTTTAGCAGAATTAGTAGCTATGTAACATAAGAACATAGAGGCAAATTAGAATACTTTCTGCTCTATATGTAACTTCTATAAATGCTTCTATTGATATTTTTATAGATTTACAAAATATTATTTCATTCTTTAACAAAACGAATTATTTTTTTACCTTTTCTCTAACCTTTAACTCCATTTTTAAAATCTTCTATTATCTAATTTGATTTTTTGTCATAAAGTTAATTAAAGAAAAATCTATTTCCATTAAATTTCACAAAGTTAAAGTTTATTTAAATAATCATTATAATAACACAATTAATGTGTTAGCAAAGGCTGATGGCCTTTACCTTACATTGAATAACTTGTCTCTAGGATACTAATACAATCTATATTTTAATAATAATATTATATTTACACTATTAAGATATTTTGTGAAAACCTTCTCAGATTAATTGATTTTCATAATGTTTAATTACTATCACATTTTTATAAATACATCATAATAGATGTTAATTAACTGTATATAATATTTATTCTTAATAATAATAAAAATAACTCATACATCTCTTTTAAAGTCTCATCTATCTGTAAATTTAAAATTAAACTTATGTTCAAATTATTTTCTACACTAGAGATTCTTAAAACAAGATACCTAGATCTCTATGATTAATCTTAAAATTATTCTAGATGTTCGTCTTCTTATGAAACTTTTGATTATATTCGAACCTGTAATAATATTGAACATTAAATTGATAATATTATATTCTCTATTAAACAATTCTTCACTCAGCAATTAACTATATTAACTTCTGACACTCATAATTTTTCAGATCTTCTTAATATAAATATTTAGTTATTAAATGATCAAATTGGCTCCTTTAACTTTATTGACTTGATTAAAGGGATTGTATTATCCTCCATATATAACAAAATACACTACTTTATCAATAACCTCTAACTAACAAATAGACTAATTTTCTCTACCTATCATTATGCATTTTCTCAAGTAAAAAACTTTTGACTTGATCAATGTATTATCATCAAACAATTTAAAAACCTCAATAATATTTTACTTAATGATCAAAAATCACACTTTATTAACACTAGTTTTCTCTCATTCCTTTATTATTCTATCTTATTTTCTTTTCTTTTTTAAATTTAATATGAACTGGTCAAAATTTTAGATCAGTAGCAATCACATCTCCTATACTGGATGGTTAAACTTATTTTAATTTAATTTGAATAAACTAGCCTAAAATGATATAAGGTTAATTTTGACTTAATTTTTATTGCTAAATAGAAATTTTTGTATTCACTCTTTTGTAATTTGTAATTTTGTAAAATTTTACTTTACTCTTAATAAAGATTGTACAAAGCTACTGTATGTAAAAAAAATTTAATATATTTTTTAAAAAATAAATTTATAATTAATATATATGATATTTTTTTAAAATTTATTTTTTATTTTTTTAAATTATTATCTATAATTAAGGTTATTAGATGAAACTTAAAAGTTTCACAAGTCGTTTAAATAAAAAGATAAAATTTAGCAAAATTATATTAAAATTTTATTAAAAAATCTGCGAAATTCTGAAAAAGGTAAAACTATATCAAAACTTATAAAAATGTAAAACTATATCAAAACCTAATAAAATTTAGCAAAATTATAGTTTAGATATTTTGTTAAATATAAAATGAGTTTAGATAAGCAACCTTATCTGCAATTTTTTTTAATTTTATTTAATTAAATTTATTTATTAAATTAATTTTTGATTTAATTTAAATATTTTTAATTTGTTTAATGATTTTTATTTTTTATTTATTTTTTAATTTTATTTTAAATTTTATTTATTTCTTTAATTTTAAATTAATTTACTAAAATTTTTTTATTTTTATAAACTTTATTTTTAATATTTTTAATTAATTAATGTTAATAATTTTATATTTATATAATTAATTATTTTTTTATATTTTCAGATTAAAAATTTTATTTGTTTAATTTTTTAATATTATTAATTTATTTATAATTATTTTTATTATTTTTTTAATAGCTAAATTTTTTTAATTAAAAATAAAGTTTATTTATTTTTTAATAAATAGATCTTTAATTTTTAATAATAATCATGATTTTAATATAGTCAGAACTTGATATAATGAATTGCAATAAACTAATTCTGGTTTAATTTGAATTTTTTTCTTAAACTAAAATCACCTATAATTAATTTTATTACTATATGCTGATTTTATTATAAATTTTATAATATTATATATATTATCAACAGAGTAATTTATCAATTATAATAAAGTCATATAGATGATGCAATATAATGATCTTTTAATTTAAAATTCTAAAAATACTGAGAATT
Source organism: Funneliformis mosseae (assembly GCA_910592005.1). Lineage (NCBI taxonomy): Eukaryota > Fungi > Glomeromycota > Glomeromycetes > Glomerales > Glomeraceae > Funneliformis > Funneliformis mosseae. The sequence goes on along the minus strand of CAJVPP010003680.1, from coordinate 1,238 downwards.
CTATAAATTCTAAAATACGGAAGATTTATGTAATTTCATAGATCTTTTAAATATTGATAATAATTCTAATTTTACGAATTAAATGAAGTCTAAGAATATTTAATATTATACTTATTTTTAATATTCTAATTTTTATTTTATTTTTATTATATTTTATATTTTATGTATATTTATTTTGCTTATATTTTATTCACTGAATTAGTTAGTTTATAGCATAGTAAATAGTAGAGTTCCGAATGAGTTAAATCGAGTCGAATTTAAAGATCAACTCGACTTGACTCTCTTTTTTCGAGTTGAGTCGAGTCAAATTTATTTTATAAAATCTTTCAATTTGATTTGATTCGAGTTATATAAATTTTAAACTCAACTCAATTTGACTCGACTCGATTTTAACTCGATTCAACTTTGAAAAAAAATAATAAAAAAAATGAAAAGATCGGGAGGGAGGGAAAAGTGAATGATTCATTATCGTTCAAGTCAAACGATTCAGGTTATCATTCAAGTCGAATGATTCATCATCGTTCTTCTTAAACGATTAAAAAAAATTGTTTAAGTTAAACGATTCATCATCATTCTTCTTGAACGATAAAAAAAATCGTTCAAGTTGAACGATTCGTCATCGTTCTTCTTGAATGATAAAAAATTCATTCAAGTTGAATGATTTGTCATCGTTCTTTTTGAACGATAAAAAAAATCGTTCAAGTCGAATGATTCGTCATCATTCTTCTTGAACGATAAAAAAATATCATTCAAGTCAACTCAAGTCAACTCGAATCAAGTTGAGTTTAAATCAAGTCGAGTTAAATATTTAACTCGACTTGAATTTGACTTGACTCGCAAATCATCAAGTCAAAAAAATATAAACTCAATTCAATTTAAACTCAACTCAGCTTATCTGACTTATGAGTTAACTTGACTCGTCTAGAACTCTAGTAAATAGTTAGCTATAATAAAAAAAATTTTGTATAAATAGATAGACTTTTGCTTATATTATAAATTAACTCTTTTACGGATTAACAATTAAGTTTCAATATTAATAAAGGAATCATTTAAAACTTATATCTTTCTACCTCTTTGTATTTTTATATAGTCTAACATGATCCCTACATTATTTGTAATTAAGTTCATCATCAGAATTCTTTAATTAAATTATTTGTAATTTCATCTTTTAAGTCTTTATACTTGATAGATTTGTTCAAGTTTAAACACGTAGATTTGGTAAAGTTAAGAGTTAAACA
>CAJVPP010003679.1:0-11047 GCA_910592005.1 Funneliformis mosseae | reverse complement strand
ACAAAACGAAAAAAACTAATAATCTCACCTTCATCTTCTGGGTTAAGAGATGTTGTATTATTTTGAACAGATTCTTGAGTATGCAATTCATTAGACATATTCATCTTAATAATAATTGTTTTTTGTAAGTGAAGTAAGAAAGTGCTATGCAAAAAATGACTACAACCCAAAAAAGTGACTACAATGCAAAGAAAGGCAAAGCGAGAAAGCTTTCTATCAGAAGTTTAAGCAAAAAATGCCGCAACGCAAAAAAAAGTGAAGCGAGAAAATTTCTATTTGTGGTTTGATGACAATACACAAAAAAATGACTATAACACAAAAAAAGTGAAACGAGAAAGCTTCCTATATTGGAAGTTTGAGCAAAAAATGACCGCAATGCAAAAAAGTGAAGAATGGCAATTCTATTGGGATTTGATTACTGCAATTCTGATTCCAGAGGTAAGATCTTTACACCTTGCTTTTATATAACTGTCTTAATTCTTTTTTTAGTTACCGTCGTCATTACCGTCTAACCTCTAGGGTAAGTATCTTTATATGATACAATACAAATTTTTTCACAAAAAGCAAAAAAATTTTACTTTATCCAAGAAATATCTATTACACAAGCATTAATAATGTATTGCAGTTTTTGTAATATATAAATCTGCATCACATGATATAAACTGCATCACGCTGCATCATATAACAATAACAATAACAGATACAGTTGATATAACGTAACGTATTATATCACGTGATTTTTTTCGAAGTTGTTACAAATAAAAATGTATAACATATTGTTACAAATAGATTTATTCATAATTTAATTACTGATACTTTTGTTATATATTTTATATAATAAAAAAGTTTTTTAAGTATTATTATTATAATAAATATAATAAATGCATAATTTATTTATTAATTAAAGTTTTTATATTTAATTGTATTTTTTCTTTTTTATTAATGTTAATCAATTAATCATTAATAATATTAAGTATTATAAAAAACAAAGAATATTAACAAATATAAATTTTTTAGTTTTTATTACAATTTTTTAATATATATAAATTATATTTATTTTTAAAATTTACATTTATTTATAATAAAATAAATTAATTATGAATTTTTATATTAAAACAATCTTATTTTTGATTATTCTTAATAATAATCTCCTAATAGAACATGCTTTAATTAATAAAATTTCTTTAATTAATAATTATAAAACAAATAATAAAACTTTAAATTTGCAAAAAATCTATATTGTGTAATATTATATATATTCTTCTCATTAGTTAATAATTCAAAATATTAATTGGATATCTAAAATAATATATATAATATATTAATTAAATAATAAATATTATAGTTTTTAAAATTAATAATAAATAATTACCTCATTTATATATTCTAAGCAAATTATACTTGTAGTTATCTATTAGATTTTTGAATAAGTTTTAAATTACATTCTTTAATATTATATGTAATTATAATTTCACATTTAAAATAAAAAAATAAAAAAATAATATATACTTAACATATATAGATAACCAATTACAATGAAGGATCATTTGATCAGCAAATTAAATTATCAATATATCTTTGTGCAATTAAATTACATGATTATAAATAAAACTTTGCCTAGCTAATTTAATATTAGGGCCATTATCACTTGTCAATAGCTGAGAATTTTTGTGAAAATCGATCATTACATTTGATAAATCTAACCGGATTTAAATATTATTTTTTTGTCAGGTGTAATAATTACCTCTATTCCATCTATCTAAAGCTTTTACATAAAGTTAAGTTTTCTTGCCGTTATAAATCTCTATTGATTTTATTATTATCAATTAACATTTCTTTCTCCAATTAATGTCCAGCAAGATGTGTTCGCGGGTTGGTGGTTCATAAGCAGAATTAAGTTTTTTTTAAAAGATACCTAAAAAATGGATGTTCAATAATTCGCCAAGATATACCTGCACATGTAAAAGCTTTTACAAGTGCGCGGTCATTCCTTTCTGGTAATTTAACAGGACCTAAAAAGACATCCATTATTCTATAGACAGTATTTGTATCTCTATTATATTTAATTATTCACGAATATCTGAAGGTTCTTCTTTAATGCAATGGTTCTTCCATTATTGCTGGTCCGATTTTTTGTACAATCTTTACATGTTTCTTAATAACGCCCAGGAGCCTTTTCGCTTCATTTTATAAAATGTTTCCAAAAAAAATGATTTTTTTTTTTTTATCCAAAGCAACCCATGCAATAATGAAGAAACGATATTCTACGATTGTGATACAATAGTTGTTATCGAAACTGTCGGAAAAGTTTTGACTTTGCCAAAATGGGTTTAGGGTTTTACCCCGCAACAAACATTTAGGAAAAAGATTTTTGAAATGTTGTGTAACTATATATTACAATCAAGTTACAAACCCCCATATGTCGATCAAAAATAAAATTTTTGTTCCGATGTCACCAATATTTCTTAAATTATAGGATTACTTTAATAAAGAAATACTACGCCGGCCGTTAAATTTAAACATCAGGTTTTTCCATGAGAGTAAATATTTATTAAATATTTTTTACCTTTGATAACGTGATTTGACTTGTTCAATCAAGTTCTTATTCGTAATATGAATTTTTTGGAAAGTATGGAAAGTTGCGCCACCATCTCTTCCAAATTCAATTTTCAAATAGGGGAATTTAACGCATCACATGGGGATCATCGAGTTCAGTGAATAATCATGTGAAGGGACCCTATGACAAAAAAAATGCAATTCGTCCATTAAATAGAATAAATGGCTTGATTATTTTCTTAATTTTCCATGAAATGGCTTAATTTTCAATATGATCGGTAATTTCCGGACCTTTATCTGCAAACTGACGTAAAATTTTTTCTTTTTTTTGATATCGAAGCCTTTTTGTATAAATATTGTATATTTAGGGATAACATTTTTTTTTTTTTTTTTTTTTTTCTCTCTTTTTCGCCATGATTCTTAGACATTTACAAAGATCTAAATATAAAAGTTTTATCCCTGCTAATTTTCATAACATGATAAATAATTTTCATTGCGCTATGCAATCTGTATCAACATCACCACCGTCTTCTGTGGAAAATACTTCTACAAACACTTACAACAGAAAAATGTCAAATTTATCAATGAGCAACAACTCTTCTTTAAGTCCTACCCCTACAAATTCTTTTACAAATATTTCTTCTTCATCATCGGAAGATCCTATAATTTCTATTGAAGAAATCTCATCAGAAAATCCATGTTTCTCTTGTCAATCTCCATGTTCAATTCATCCTTCTTATCCTTCTAATTTAAAAATTAATCGTGAGGCAAATCTACATGATACTGTCCAGCCACATATCCGTCATGTAATAATTTCAACAGGAAAATCAAATTGGAATAAAATAATTGAATTGGATTCCGGGAACCTTTCGGCGGAATTGTATAATTATCAACAGCAAAAACAACGAAAAAAAGAAGTCAAACAAGAGGAAAATAAAATATTAATTACGAATAGCGATAGACAGAATTCCACTTTATCTTTTTTGACATGGCTTTCATTTTGGGGTAATGATATTTTAATATACCCCGATAATTTAATGGTGCGCAATGTTACAACCGGAAAAGCTAAAGAATTTTATGATCGATTTTTATCAAATAAAAAGTTGGATGATAAAGAAATTTTAAAAACCGGATTTACTGTTGAAAACATTAGTTATAAATCCGTAATATTAATTTGCGGACACAAAAGTCGTGATATAAGATGCGGGGTTGCTGGACCTATTTTGAAAAAGGAATTTGAAAAGGTCTTAAAGGAAAAACGGATGGATTTGGATTCTACCGGAAATAAAGGTGTTCCGGTTTATCTCACGAGTCATGTTGGAGGTAAGAAATATTTATCTTTTTTTTTTTTTTTTAAAAAAAAAATATATATATATATATATATAAGAAATCGCTAACATTATTTTTATAATCAGGACATCAATTTGCCGGAAATGTCATTGTATATCGAGATGGCCATGGCATATGGTATGGCCGCGTAACTCCTTGTCATGTTCCGATGATAATTGAAAAAACAATAAATGAAGGAAAAATAATTAAAGATTTATATCGCGGGTCAATGATTGATGGCAAAAAAGAACAAGCATCTTTAGATTGGTAAAAAGAAAAATAAAAATTCTATTTCGTATATTAACTCATAGATAAAATTAGATGAGTTATTTGGAGGTTTTTATATTTTCTTTTTCATTCTTCTTTAGATGCAAGAATGGACAATATTCTAATTTAATTTTAACCTCCAATGCAATTTTCCAGAAGGATCAGGATTTATTACTGCGCCACTTTTGGAAACTTATTTGATATTTGTAATGTTCACGCTTTATTGTAATATTGATAGTATAAAAAAAAAAAAAAAAAATTGAACATTAATAATTCAAATTGAAAGATGATAATGAAAGTTCAAGTAAGAATCTATCTAAATACTTTGCTTTCTAATTAATTTAATTATTTCCAAAATATAATCTAATAGTTAGAATAACATGAACTATATTTTAAATTAATGTTAAAGTTGTAAATAAAAAATTTTGAATGAATAAAGTCAAAGATAAATTGTATATCCAACGTCTAAAAATTTTAGTTTATTAATAAAACTTCTAATTTAAATATTTAAACTTCAACAACTTATAAACCAACCATCAAACAATAAATCTAATCTCAGAAAAAAAATTATAAAATGAAGCTATTTGGTCACAATTTTTGAAAATAATAAACAAATGTGTTTAAAAACTTACAACATGAACGAACTATATCATCAGTATAACACGCCATAATATAACGAGATCAATTACACTATGCTTGTTAATAACCCCCCACAAGCTTAGTAGTGTAGTCTCCTGAGGAGACGAAAATAGGGAATGTGCAAATATTATCTTTTATGCTTTTCTCATATTAATCTATAGAAATAAGAATTAACAATGATGGAAATTAATTCTTAATTCAATGAGGGCAATGAATTCTTGCACATTGATATTGGTTAAAGGAGCATGTTTAAGCCAAGAAACCCCAAATCATTAATTATATTATTGAGAATTTGATAAAATGTCGTGATATCACCACTTCATTTTCTTATATCTCAGTTTACAACTATGGTGAAATCTTCATTCTTAGTCAAAGGGTTTCATTATATAATGTCCCAGGTATGAATATTATTTAAAGAAATGTTTGCAAGCTTGTTCATGAGAGGCATTTTATCAGGATGAAAATTTTTTTGCGTGAATGCGTCTATTTATTGTTATTATGTTTAGGAATTAAGTTTATTGGTGAAGCTAAAATGATTAGCCAATGATCATCATCGGCTTTTAAAATGTGACAAATATTGAAAAAAATTGGGGTAAATTTTTTTTTTTTTTTTTTTTGGTGCATGTATTAATCTGCAACATGTGAAAAAAATATTTCCAGGAGTGGAGTTTCCTACTTTCACGTGATCGTAATAATTTCTTAATCATGAGATTCGAGAACAAGTTTAAATCGATGTTCAGTACGCTGGTAAAGATTAGCTCATCCAATGATGTTTACAAATCCGCAGCATTTTTCCACGATAAAGAGAATCGACCGATCCTGAAATTATTGGTTATGATTCATGGCATGTGATAAACGCCATCTCTAAATATTCATTTTATGACAGTTGATTTCAATAAACTAGTTTATTTATGTAATAACTTAATATTGTTTGTATATAAAAGCATTTATTCCCCGATTTTTTTGTGACAGGAAAAAATATTATGTCGCAAATACGAAAGGAGAGTAAAGGTAAGATCAACCTTATACGATCGGGTTAAAAATAATTAAAATATGTAAATTTCATGATGGGACGATATATACATTAGAAAAGGATGTAAATCTAAGCACCGAAATGCCAACCACAACACAAGTATCACCAAGTGCCGACTCTTCAAGAAGGTTTGAAAATCCTTCGTACTTTCGTGGAACTCAAGATCAAATTACGGGATCAGTCAAGGTTAATTCTTTTCTTAATTTATGGCTTTTTTGCCCATTCGTTACAATTCACTTTTCATTTTAATAGGAAAGTATCGGGAAACTTATAGGAAATGAAGGTTTGGAAGACCGTGGTAAATTTCAAAAACAAAAAGGTCAACGTGAAATTATTAATGTCAAGTGCGGTAATGATAAATATGATGAACTCAATATTTATGAAGATTGGAATTAAAAAGATGTATTTTCTCATATGTTAGAAAGTATGTTTAATGAAATCCTTTAATTCCATATAAATGTTAGCAATGTCTCACAATGCTCATTCATAAATCATTCGTGCAACAAGATTGTGTTACATGTTTTGGCGATTCATTTTTAAACCCCATGCTCTTTCTGAAATAAAAATTTTTTCGATGGCGTTACTTCCATTTCCCGATGATTGCTTTTATGATATTATTAAATATATTGAAGATGTGGAAACGCTTTACAATTGTCTTTTCGTAAATCGACTTTTATGTAAAATTATTATACCTATCCTTTATCAAAATCCATTTTCCGATGTAAACGATTTCAAGCGATCTTATTGCTTAATAAATACTTTTCTCACTTGTCTTGATAAAGAAGAAAAAGGTTTTTTACAAAACCATTCTATAGAAATTTCAGAAAATTCTATTTCTCTTTTTGATTATGTAAAATATTTGGAAATAATTCCAGATTTAACTTATATCATAGAATGTTGGCTCATTTACCAACTCGACTTTTTGAATGAAGGCGCAACAAATTTGAATCATGATGAACACCTTAATCAATTGGATGACGATAAAATATTATTGTTAAAAGAAACGCTTTTTCATTTATTTATACGAAAGGTGAAAAATTGTAGAGAATTACATATTCAATCAAATCTACTTGATGCTTCACTTTTTAACGTGCGATTGTTTAAAGTAATAAGGCCAAATTATTTAAATTTATCTTCCTTACATATAATATTCACTTTTCAAGATATGAATGAATCAAAGGAAGAATTATTTCATAATTTTATTTCACTCGTGACGAAAGATTGCCATAACATCAAAGAATTAAAAATCACGACAATTGATTTTTCTTATAATGCTGCCTTACAAGGATTAATTGAAATTTTAATTAAGAATCAAAGAAATTTGAAGTGCCTTAGTTTATCATATCCGAATGATAATTTATTGAATTATATCTCAAAAATCATAAAATCGAAGAAACATACCCTCACTTCTATGCATTTGGAAAATATTATTAATAACGTAAATTTAGACGTTTTAAGATCAATGGCAATTTGTGAAAATCTAGAAAAATTAGAAATTATCAATTGTAAAAATTGGAATTTAGAAGCCAATAGGATTTTGTTTAGAAATTCTTTAAACATAAGGGAGCTGATTTTACATGACGATGATTATTCCTCAATGTATTTTCCTCTCATTCAACACTTTAGTAAATCATTATACAAATTATCACTTCATAAAGTTTCACATTTTGTTATCCGACAAATTTCTTTTAATTGTTTAAACCTTAAAATTTTAAAAATTAGTTGTAAACATTTTTCCTTCTCACCTTATAAATATCTTAAAGATATGAAAATTGAAAGTCTCACTATTTACCTTGAAGATAGTTTATTATTTAATGATAATTACGTTTGTATTTTGCAAAGGTTAGCTAATCATTTACCTGAATCATTAAATAGTTTTACGTTAGAAGAAAAGCTTTTCAATCATGCAGGTATTAATGATAATAATCACATCACCCCAGAAAATGTGGAAATTTTTTTAATGAATTGTAAAGTTAATTTGATCACTTTAAATTGTAATTTTTATATGAAATGTGGAATTCTCGAAAAGATCCTTGATTATATGAAAAGAAGAAAAACTTTAAAATATTTGGGAATTAAATCTCCACCCGGTTCTTTTTGGTTTAAAAGAAACAAGACTAGCAGTAATTTATATTTGAATGAAATCAAAGAAAATGGTGTCAAAATTTTTATAATTAAAGAAACAAATTGAAAACTTTGAAAAAATTATTATTCTTTATAATATTTAAATACATTTTAGAAACTTAAAATATTTTGACATCTAATATTTATAAAAAAATAAAATAAAGTTTATTAAATTTGTCATATTAAAATAGTAATATTTTTAAATTTTTAAAAATTAATAATTATTAACATATATAAATTTTTAATTTTAAATAATCTATTATGTAATAATTATTTAAAATATCATTTATTTTATTGAATTCATTTTATTAAGTTCTATTAAATAATAATATTATTATATTTTTGAGATTTTAATAAATAACAAAATATATGAGTTTAAAAAATTTTGATTTTTTAATAATAATAATTTATATATTTATTTTTAAAAAATCATTAGTTAATTACATTTTTTTTAATTTTTACTTAGAAAACATTATATAATTTATTATAAATATATTAATTTTTTAATAACATATTTTAATGATTAAATATAATTACTTATAAATTTGTAGATAAAACAATTAAAAGGATTATTAAATATTTATAGGCTTATTATTTTTTATATAATAACTAAATTTTATATATTTTATGTAATTTTATTTATAAAATCATTTTTTTTAAACAATATAAATTACTAGTTTTTATGAAAATTATTTGAGAATAACCAAATAAATTTCTTTATAAGATTAATTAAATATTTTATATTAAAATCAATTAATAAAAATAATATATAATTTCTTTATATTTTATAATAAATTTTTTATAACTTATTATTTAATATAATAAGTAAATATAACTAATATTAAAATATATATTTGAAATTAATAAAATCATTTATTTTATTATATTAAATAAAATTAAAATATCTTAATTAAATTTAATAAAAAATACAAATTTCAAATGATATTTAATAATTATTATACTAATATTTATTTTAAAATAGTTGACCTTCTATATAGTCACATCTATATATAATTATACCTTCTTTATAAATACACTTATATTAGCTTAAATTACTAATAAATTTATCAAAAAACCTCTCTTTAATCACATTATATAGTATTTTATAATCACATCATTTTTTTAACCTTAAGAAATATAATTATAAAAAAGAGTTAACTAAATTTAAAAATATTTTTCAATTAATATTGAATTATTTAAAAAATTTTATATTATTTAAAGATAATATAACAAAATTTATTTAAAATTAAAATTTTAATATTTATTATAACTATAATTTTCTAATATTATTTTACCAATAATTAATTATATATTTATATTGAAATTAAAATTTTAAATAATTTAAAATATATAATTAATAAATTAAAATTTATTTTACTTTATATTTTACTTTATAAATAATATAATTACCTAGAAAACTCATTTTAGCAAATAATAAATTAATATATAAATAATAATTACATATAAAAATTTATTAATTATTTTATTATATATATAATAAGTTATTAATTTAATTATTTTTAACATAATAAAATTAAGTAATTTTATTATTTTTATAAAATTAATATAATATTTATACATTTATTAATAAAATATATTATTTTATTTATTAATATATTATAATATATTAAAATACCTATACAATTTTAAATTCAAATTAATAATAATATTATTATTAAATTGATTTTTATTGAATATATAAATATAAAATAAGATCAAATATTATATTAATATTATATTATATTATATTTACTGTATTAGTTTATTTATATACAATATTATAGTTAACTCTTATTATAACAAACTTTATGTATTAGTTCTCAACTTCACTATAAGGCTATTTTAAGAGATTTAATTGACCAATTTATTATAACAAGAGTATTTTTTATATAAAAAAATTTAATATATATATTTAAGTTAAAGTTTATATATTAATAAAATTATTAATATAATAATATTTTTTTAAAAAACAAAAAAAATATATATATTTTAAAACAGTATAATTTAATATATTATCTATTATAAATATAAAATTTACTTGTATATCATAATTTCTTTAAATATTATTTGTTTTTAAAAATTTAATTTTCATATTTTTAATTTTTTACTAATATTTATTGTTTTCAAATTAAAATTTTACTTTAAAATATAATTAAAACTAAACTAAAATTATTTTAATTTAAAATATTTATTAAATTATTAAATATTAAAGTAATTCTAATAGTATTAGTCTTAATTTTTATTTTATTTTATTTTAAAATGATTATTAAAATTCATTTTCTTAAAACTTTATATGATAAAATTTTAAAATAGATTTAAAAAATAAAAATGCTTTTGCATTTTTTTATTTTCAATTTATTATTATAAAATAATTCTGTAAATATTATAATTCAAATTATTAATTTTTAAATTATATTAATTATTTTTTTAAAAATGATCAAAATATAAATAATTTGAAAATATAAAAATAAAGTAGACTAATTGATATTAATATTAAATATATATTAAAATAATTATACATATTTATTTGTAAAGTAAAATTATATATTAAATTATTAAAATTTATATACAGAGGGTTACTAAAAGTTTCTGAACACCACTTTTTAGATGCGATTCAATATTGACAATTTTATGTAACTTAGCAATTCTGCAATCATATAACACTTTAAACCTTGTTTACATGAATTGTACTTTAAAAATATATTTCAAAATAGTAATAGTAGTTTTCAGGAGAATAATTCCCAATCTCACAATATGAAGCAGATGAAGAATTTTTATGTAGAAAATAATATACACGTTCTTTTATAATCTGCTCAAGTCCAGACATCAGCTTAATTAAAAATCTGTGGTTGATATCAAGAAAAGCATCTGTGAAAGGAAAAAAATGTTTTCTAATATTGCTTAACTAGAGCAGCTTATTAAGAAGTCATAGAGAGAAATTTCAATACATACTATCGAAAATTTAGTCGATAGTATATCACAATGAATTTAGGCTGTTATTAAAGCAAATAGAAGCCTGACTAAGTACTGATTAATTAGTACGAAATTTATTTTATATGTCATTTTTAATAAATATTTAATAAATTATTTAATTAAATT
>CAJVPP010003678.1:0-11048 GCA_910592005.1 Funneliformis mosseae | reverse complement strand
TAGTATCGTCTTAATAATTAATTGACTTAATATTTAAAAATAGAACAATTTATTATTGGTTAAAAATGTTTACTGTGACGTAGCATTTTTTAATCATCATTTACTTAAAATCAATTTCTTATTCCGTAAGGTGATTTTAATAGCTTAGCCCCATATGCAGAAGAAATGTGTAAAATCTTAAAGAATGATACATCAGTAAAACTACATGCTACTATTAATTCAATTAATATTAGTAATAAAAGAAAGAATAATGATGATATAAGTAATAATGTTAAACCAGTTAAGTTAATAATAATAAAAATGATATAAATGAAATTATTAAATAAAGAATTGAAGAAGAAAGAGAATAATATAAAGAAGATAGAAAATAGAAGGAAAAAATGATGAGTGAATCTAATGAAATAAGAAAAAAAACAATTAATGTATTAAAAAGATTAAATAAATTACTTAAAAATATATATAAGGATATCAAATAAAAAGAATAATTTTTTATTTGAATATTGTAAATATAAATACTATTCAAATATAATAAATAAATATTTTAAATAAAATATTATAAAACAAATTTTCTTTTATTTATAATATAAGATATATATTAATAATTTATAAATAATTCTTGAACAAATTCTAATCTTTTAGAATTATCTTTATTTTTTATTTTTAAATAATTATCATTAATATCAAATTTATCTACTTTAATTAAAAATAGTTCTTATAATTATTTTTAAATTTTAATTAAGTTATAACTTAATTACGCTATAAGGAAATTTAATTACACTATAAGTTATAACTCAATTACGCTATTTTTTAATTGCGATGACTATCTTTAACTTCAATATTATTATCTAATTTCAAAATATCTAAATTTTTTATACAAATATTATGAGTAAATAACAAATATATATTATTTGAATCATATGATTTAAATTATGACTAAATATTCACCCTTCACCAAGAATTCTTCATCTAGATTTAAATTTATTAAAAGCTCTTTCAATAATTACATATATTAAAGAATGTACTTTATTAAATTATTTTTCTAAATTATTTCTTCTTACATTATCTTTAAAAGGTGTAATTAATCAAGATTTAAGTAAAATCCAGAGTTTTCTAGTAAATATCTAATAAAAATTATATTTTAAAAAATTATATTAAAAATTAAAAATTTAAATTATAAAAATATTTTACTTACTTTTCTTTATTTAATATAATCTTTCCCATAATAATAACCTTTTAAGCATTTTTAAATCATATACAAAACCTAATTCTCCTGTATATACATATGTAAATTTTTCATTTGCATCAATCATATTTAATAATACTAAAAAATAAAACTTTTTATGATTAATATATTTATTAAAATGTTTTACACATAGATTAATTTTATATAAAATTCACTTATTACTCCAATAATTTTATCTAAATATAGCCATAGTTTTAGACATATAAAGCCATTTATAATATTTTCAATATTATTTTCTGTTGGTCATTTAATTATATTTTTAAAAATTGATATCATTGCTTGTAAAAATCTAGAAGTAAAATTAACAACAGAATCCTGAGATATTCTTATAAAATATTATTAAATATTAATATTAAATATTTTAATAAATTATTACTTTTAATAAAATAAATTTTTATACTCATAATTTGTTCTAATACACAAAATCCTAAACAAGTTCTAAGCCTTTAAATTACAATAGCAATTTGAATTTCTAATAATATTTATAATTTGATTAATATAATAGATATTTTGCAAGTCAATATAATAAAAGGTTAAATATAATACGAGTAATATAAAAATGATTTTTAAATGAATTATATTCTGTATCTTCTCATAAATTTAGAAAAATATCAATCTAATATTCTAATGTTTTAAGATATAGTATTTTAGTCATCTAAATAATAAGAGTATATGTAGAAGTAGAATTATTTAATAATAAAAAAAAGGTTTTGTTAAAAAAAGAACTTAAATATTTAAAATTATCTTCAAATATTAAATAAACTGTTACTATATAAACAGTAATTAAAAGAAAAAACTCCAATAATTTTTTATTCAGATTCAACATTACAGTTATTATGAAAAAAAATTTTATAATTAATAAAAATTATTGATTATATTAATTTGAATATTAAAATTAGATTTCTTGTATTTTCATCTAAGTTAAGACATAAAATTCCTAGCTCTAGTTTAAGGTGAACAAATAAGCTGATATAAGCCAATCAAATTTTAGTACTAACTTTTTGGATCTTAGGGTGAACAGCCTTAGGGTATAGATAAAAATAGCTAAAAATTATTAATATTTATCTTATTGATGATAAAGATTAATTAAATTTTAATGATTATTAAAAAGGTTTTTTTGAAAATTGTTTACAAAATTATCTATTTTTAATCAAGTCTTAAAGTTATAATATTTATATTTAATTCACTAATATAAATAAATAAAATATTTATTGATTACAAATAATAAATAATTAATAATATAATTTGATTAATAATATAAAAGAATTTTTAATGCCTTCTGGATTTTTTGCGTAATTTTTATTTAATTTATTTTTTTATCTTCATTGTCTTCGTCATCTATTGTAATGTAATCAATATACCTTTTGGTTATGTATATCACGTTGTATCAGCTGATTTTTTGAATCAATATTTTTTTATTACAATAATATGCTTTTTAATATAATATTAAAAGACTTATTTCTTTTTTCTTTTTAATTCTAATTACAAAAATATAATTAATATTTTACAAAAAGCAATTATACAGTTTGAAAAGAAAATGTAATTAATTATAATTATATAAAAAAAGAAAAATCTAAAAGAAAGTTATATAATTTGATTTATAAGTTTATTTTATTTATATATGATCATTTTCAAAAGCTAAAAGTATTATTTTACAAAAAAATGTATAATACAGAATTTTTTTAAAAATTATAAATAAAATATCAATCAAATTTAAATATATTAAAATTAAGTCAAAAATTTAAAATTAGCTAAATTTTTAATTTTCTGATTATTTAATTTATAGGTACTTTAATTTAATATTTTAAATAAAATAGAATAATAATTTTAGAAGTGATTATACAGTTGATTCTCAATAATATAAACTCATGATATAATAAATTTTTGTTTATTATATGACTTTACTTAATAAAATACATCAAAATTTTGTTATACTAAACCTATTAATCAATTTTTTTCAATTATATTATTATCTAAATTTTAAAATTAATTATTTTAGAAAAATTTTTTTATTATGGATATTTATAATAAATAATTTATTAATTAAGTTTATATAAATGGAATTATTTATAGATAAAACTACCAAATAAAGTCTATATAATTATTATTTCTTTTAATATTATTAGATTACAAAATAATAAATCAAATAAGTAATGTGCTTCTATAGCTTTTTAGAATGTTAGGGATTTAGCTTATAAATTTTTTTGATAATCAAATTATTTATCTGCAAAAAATTCTTTACGATTAATTGGTAAGGAATGAAAAGAAAATTTCTTATGTAAATTATTAGCAAAATTTTCAATTAAACCGGGTTAAAAAATTTGTGCGACGCACATTCCGCACATTTGAATTGTTCCCCTTATTTATATAAAACACTTCCCAATTAAGTAAGGTCACTGATCGGCAGTCGGATCTAATAGAACCGACAATTTTTGTTCCTCTCCCCAAACTTTTTATTTATAAGATAGATCTACAGTCAGTAATAGTTAATTCCGTTTTAGTTTACAAAACTTGGTCAATTTAGTATTACATTATGGCAGAATATCTCGCTTCGATCTATGGAACAGAAAAGGACAAGTAAGTCTTTTAGATCAGATCTTGTTTTTAGTTTAAAAGTTGTACTTACTATTTTATCGTTTATTATTATTAGGGTTAATTGTTCTTTTTATTTTAAAATTGGGGCCTGTCGTCATGGAGATCGGTGTAGTAGGAAACATGTTAAGCCGACATTTTCACAAACGATTCTTTGCTCTAACATCTATCAAAACCCCGCACATGATACGAATTGTAACATGTCTGAAGAACAAATTCAAGCACATTTTGACGATTTTTATGAAGATTTTTTCACCGAATTGTGCAAATATGGAGAGGTTGAAGAGATGCATGTATGTGATAATGTAGGCGATCATTTGATTGGAAATGTTTATGCTCGATTTAGATATGAAGAAGATGCTCAGAAAGCAGTAGATAATCTTAACCAAAGATTTTATGCTGGTATGCCATCCTTTCATTTTATTATGCTCATCTTTTTTTTTTTTTTATTATACATGACGACTTTAACAAATATTTCTTTTTAATTAAATTACAAAGGACGGCCTATTTATGCCGAGCTTTCTCCAGTTACAGATTTTCGAGAAGCTTGTTGTCGTCAAAATGAAAACGCAGAATGTACTAGAGGAGGATTCTGTAATTTCATGCATTTGAAAGAGGTATCAAGATATTTAAAGAAAGAGCTTTTTGCCGCTCAAAGAAATTATTTACGCGAACAAAGGCGAGTTAAACGCGATAAGAGTGAAGAAAGTCGACATTCTGAAAGTGGATCTTCGCCACCTAGAGAAATATCATCTGATAGAGTTGATCGGGATGATAGATCAAGAGAAAAAGATCGGAAAAGCTCGCGTCGAAATCGTCGGGAAGATCGAAGGGATAGTTATGCCGAAGATTTGCGATACGAATATTAAATTATCAATTTGATTTTTTTTTTTTTTTTAAAATAATTACATGGATTAATTGAAGATTAATTAGCACATTGTGAAAAAGTCCATAATATATAACAGTTTAATTATACAGCATAATCAAAAATATACAATGTCTATTTCCAAACTTTTCTACATATTTAGATGTCATTTAGATTACCTAAAAAAAATTTGTTATGAATAAAGTTATTGTAATATGTAAAAATTCAATAGAAATATATATATATATATAAAAATATAATATATAATATATATAACAGATAATATACTTTTTATTTTCTCAACAAGTTTTAATTTTTTTCGTGCTTCAAAAATTGGCAATTTTTCTGCAATTCGTACAGCATTGAGTTCTATTGTTGAAGATTGTTGCGTTTGATCAATAATTTTCTCTTTTTTCTCTTTATGTAATTTTCTACAAAACAAAATAACGTCTCTTCGGATGCCCTTTAAAGAGATAAAATCAGAGAGAGATTTCTTCATAAAATCGTTATCATTCGAAATGGTCCATTCATAAAAAAATCTTGATTTCTCAACTTTGTCGCAAATTTTTCGATAAGAATCATCGTTAATACACAATAATTCCCTAACGACTATGTCGTCTCTAGCGGTTACAATTGCGAAACACGTTCCATCTGAAATTTTAAATTTGCATAAAGCGTAAAATCTTCGGCCTAAATGACAACCATTAGGACAAGAATTATTATATATAATTCTTTCACAAGCCTCACAAACAAATTGCAAAATAATTTCATAAATATGAGTTATTCTGCAAAGAATTCGAAATGTACATTGTATAGAAATCCCATCTTCAAAAAGATCTATTAAGTTCGTGTTATTGAGTTCTTGATAAAATGATATATTTGCTTTTGGATACCCTTGCAATGATATATGAGTTATTTCATGCGCGTAACAATATATGTTACCCAAATCAGATTTTCTGACTTCAACTTTTCTCAATGTAATCGTTTGTCCTGGGATTAAACCGATAGGAATAACGTATCTTGATATGTTATTTATATATACATCGATGATTTCCTCTGTATGGATATCTTGAATTCTAAGTAACAAATTAGCATTTAATTGTCCTACATTAATGTATTTTGATGTTGATGAATTCATGAAATTTGGCTGGGCTAATGACGATCGAATTTCTTTTGATACAACGAGTCCCTTCAAAGACACTAATCTACCAATAAAATGTTCATTCAAAATTTCCTGTACATCTAATAGTTTATCCTCTATCGAGAATGATTTTTCTAGAACTCGAAAAGAGTCCTTGGACGATTCATCCAATTCGAGAATTTTAGGTTGAATCACGTGACCAAGCAAATCTTCAAACGTTGAGTTGGACGCATCCCACTGTAAGTTGATGACATTCGCAGTTACGAAATTATTCAAGTTAAAATTGATTATCATTCCCATTGAATTGATTATCTGTTCAGGTTTACCAAAAGATAATTCATAGAATAAGCCAACGTGTATAGCTGGTAAAATCTTGATAAAATCTCCTGATAAATGAATAAAGGCTGATCTTGAAATGTTGTTGAAAGCAATCTTTCGTGAATTGGTAGTTAAATCTGGTGAATCTTCTGAAAAATCTAACATCTCTATTTGTAGTTTACAATTCATATTGGGAGCTAAATACTCTGATGGACAATTCAATTTTGTGGAAAAAATGTGACGAACTTGGAAAAAGATCTGATTATATTTAAATGGTGAGTTATATGGTTTTGCGTAAAAACAAAAACATTTTTCAATCGCAAAACGTAAATAGATTTTGCTATGTTGTTCAATCACGAGTTCATATTCAGGAATTATCCATACATTATTTAGATGATGAGTATGAACTTTTTCAATAGAGATATTAACTACCGAGATCTTTCCAGTTTGATCCTTTAATTGAAGAGTTCCATCCAAATTCACTTCAAGAAACCCCATCAAATGAATTTTCTCTAATTTTGCTTCAAGCTGTGAAAATACTCTTGACTGATCCCCTCCAAGGAATTCGGATAATCTTTGTGATGAGACTAGTTCATCAATAAATTGTAAAACTTCCGATATTGGAGGTAACCTAATATTAATCTCTTCATTCTCTTCAGTAATACGACAAGAATTTTTATGATTAAAATAATCTTGTGCCCAATCTTGAAAATAATTTGATACACGATATTTCCTTAAAAGTTTCGAAAGGAGACAGGCCTCAACGTTGCTTTTACTTGGTCTTGGATCACTTAACAAGGTCTGATCTTCAAATTCACCCGGGAATTTGTTGGAAATATCGTAATATGCCTTTTGAACCCATAAT
Source organism: Funneliformis mosseae (assembly GCA_910592005.1). Taxonomy (NCBI): domain Eukaryota; kingdom Fungi; phylum Glomeromycota; class Glomeromycetes; order Glomerales; family Glomeraceae; genus Funneliformis; species Funneliformis mosseae. The sequence goes on along the minus strand of CAJVPP010003678.1, from coordinate 4,024 downwards.
AATTCCAACAAAGTTATCAAGTCACTATTACGAAAACTTGAAAATTTACTAATAATTTTTTGCGAAACCGAATCAGACCTAATGATTTCATTCGGAAATCTGATCACTTGAATGGTACTGCAGTGACAAGCAGCAAATATCACATTAATATTTTCAAAGCTAGGACAGTTTTTGTGATTATTAAGTTTCCAAGTGTCTTTTTCCATTGTGAGTTTTATTGCATGAATGTTGTGTAAAAGCAACTTCATACCAAGCCTATAAGGAGTTATTAATGGATTATACTCTGGATATTTGCCAAGATGTAAGATATATTCCGAATCTAAAACGAACAATCCCAAAGCATTGTCTATGATATAGGTGATTATGCCTTCATAACCAAAACACATACGACCTAGATCAGTTGAATTTTGGGTATTCTCAATTAGGTTACTGCTATTATAAACCATTTCGTGTTCTCTGTTGATATTTTTAACCGGGTCAATTGAACTGACCTCAACAACCTCAAAAATTGGAATTGATTGAGATGCCTTTTTATTAAAAGTTGCTTCTTTGAAAAAGTATATTTCACCGACCATGATCATTTTATAATACTCAATAAAATGATCACCGTGAAATACAATATGTACGAATGAACTTGGATCATGTACTTCATTGAGCGTCACAATAAAAGTGGTTTCGCCTTCAGTTTGATAAAGAACACTCTTCATGTTAACCATTGCACATAAATTAAGCTTTGAAGGTGACTTTGTGGAATTCCTATCAAAGTTAAACAGCATATCGGTTGCTGTTTTAAAAGATAAAGGATTTAATTGTTGACTGGAAAATGATAATCGATTTCGCTTCTCAAAACGTTCAATATTTATATTTGTTGCTTTAGAATATAATGCTTCAGAATCTTGTAAAAAAAGAACTTCTGAATGCACTTCTAAATGAAACACTTCTTTTCCGTTTGGTTGCTTGTTTATTAAGAAACTCCATGATAACAATGATATTGTTCTAGTAAACCATTCTTTTTCGTAGCCTATTAAAAGACAAGGAACTTTCCCGGTCTCGTCTTCGAATAAAATTGTACCTTTTGGATATACCGAATTATCTCTTATAACAAGTTGTAAGTTACCCAAAAGAATAACTGTATTTGTAGTTATACATTGTTTATTCGATATTAGTTTTGAAAGTAACCATCTGTGATATTGTGTCATGATTTTCCAGAAGTGAATTGAAGTATTTGATCGCGCAGATTGTCAAAATATTTACTAATCACGCGTCGAAATTTAATTGGCGTTTGATAATCAAAAATTCATTTTTAATATAGAAAGTCTAAAATTATTAAAAGTTAAATTTCCTAGATTTAAGTTTTATGATATTGTATAATTTTGCCAAGATATTTTTTTATATACATAGCTATAATCGAAGTTAAGTATATATAAGTATTTTAGTTGTTTATTTAAAATAATATTTGATTGAGATACTAATATTCAAATTCAACATTTTTTTTTTTAATTTTGATTTAATTATTTTATTGTTTCTCTAAGAATTGTCTTTCGATTTTTGATTAATTGAATAAAATCAATTCAATCCATTGAGTTAGATGCTTGAGAACAACCTAAATAAATTAAATTCAAATAATAAATAAAATAATTACCGTATGCCTCCGAAATTAAGCACCTTTTTTTACTATAGAGATGCTTAATTTCGGGTACTAACAAAATTGCTAAATTTTAAATCTCAGAAGCTATGTAAAAATGATAAATGCTTTATATTTCTAGCACGTTTCTTTTAGGGGTCATATAAAAGAATCCGTAAAATAAGTTTCGCGAAAGTGGATATAATTTAGCGGTAATTCCGGGTGTGTTAACGGTGAACGATAATGACGATAATAGTAGCATTGATGGTGACGGCAATCATTAATAATGATGAAAGAAATATTGATGGCAAAGAATTCTTTTAAATAAAATAAATAAAAAACATTGAAATTTATAAAATATTTAATAAATCGGGTTTGTTTTAGCATTTATTTTATTTTCGGATACTAAAAAATGTGATAGTGCTTATTTTCGGATACTAAAAAAATAAGATAATGCTTATTTTCGGGGAGTGCTTATTTTCGGAGGAAAATATTAGAATGTATTACTATAAAAATAAAATTTGAAATTTTATTAAATTTAAAGTTTAAAATAAAAAAAAAAATAAAAAAATAAATTAAAAATTAAAAAAATAAGTATAATAATAATAACCATCATCTATATTTCAAATAATCTTCATATTTATAGCTTGTTAGTAGCTTTACTCATAAACCCAACTATACTACCATTTTCATATTCATTAGTTATAGCAGTAATTAGCAGAAATAGTAACATTTTCAATGTCAAGTTGTATAAGAATGTTGATAGTGAATGATAACATTAAATGGCAAAAGAATTCTTAAAGATACTCTCAATAAAATTCAATCATAATATATAAGTGGTAAAGGTTTTAATTTTTTTAAACATTTTTTCTTGATCTTCTAATTTAGATGATTTTATTAATATTGAAGTTATTGATGTTTGATTTAGTATCTCTATTATAAAAGAATTCTTTTTTAATAATAGTTCTATAGGAAGCAAAATAAAAAAGGGTTAAATAAAAAATTTAAATAATTAATTAGATTAAGTCAAATTGATAAATACCTATTTCTAAAGATATTATTATTATTAGTAGTTTTTTTTTAAATGATTATAAATGATTTATCTTTAAAAAAAATATTTTTTTTCAAAAAGTAAAATGATTTTTTGCTAATATTTCTTATTTTTTCATAACTGTTTATTTGAATTATTAGAAATTATACTTTGTAAATAAACCTTAAATTATTAATAATATCTTTTTAGAAAATTTGATTTTCTATTTCATTTTTATAAGACATAACTAAAAAAATAGAATTTATATATATATAGTTATATTTTTTAAAAAATTTAGTAATAATATATCACAAATTCTTATAAGGAATGATTTTTTAAAGTTGAAATAAACAAATAGGTTGAAAAATTAACAAAATTTTAGATGGTTTGAAACGAATTGAAAGTTTATAATATAACAAATTCATCTAATTGTTCTTAAATAAAAATTAATTTTTCAAAAAAAATGAAAATGCATTTTGACTTTTTAAATATTACTTAATTATTATACTTATCATATTCTTTTTTCTTTCTTCTCTTTTTTTTTTTTAAAAAAAAAAATAAAAAATTAACTATTTTAATTCTTTAATAAAATAGTTTTAAAATATTAATAATAATAATAAAAACAAAAAAAAAAAGATTTTAATTACATCTGATTTTTGTATATCTCATATTAAAATTTATTTGAATTTGCAAAAATTTTTTTTTGTGAATTTTTTTTTTTTACTACAAAAAAAACTTATTCTATTGAAATCATCTATTTTTAGATGCTGATCAATAGTTCAATTAATAAACATTGACTTATACTACTTTTAGATGCTAATCTTTTTTAGCATAATATTTTTAAATTTATAATATTTCAATTTTTTACTATACAAATCAATTTCTATTTATAATTAAAAAATGTAGTTTTTACTAAACCTTATCTAAAATTAATTAAACTTATTTTTTATTTTCAGAGTAGTTTCCTCTCTTTCTACTTTATATATTTATAAATATTAATGAAAAAATTTGTAATTATATAATTATTTCTATTTATTTTATTATATTATATTATTTATAATAATAAAATTTGCTTATATTGTTTTATATTAAAAATAAAGAAAGATTTTTTTTTAATAAAAAGAATTTGAAAAAAATATTATTTATAATAACAAATTAAATTATTTTATTTATTTAAGTTTTACAAGTATATAATGACTATATTTATAATTATAAAAACTAAAATTCTATAGTTTAAATTATTTAATATATAAATAAATTTATAATTTACAATAAAGTTAATTAGCTATTCAACGTGAAAAAAAAACCTTGAAAAATTTCGGAAAAAATCCGGTAAAAGATAAAAATTCCGGTATTTATTTTTTTTAACC